>CALNHX010002994.1:0-161706 GCA_940337035.1 Agriotes lineatus
ACTTACGAATCTTGGTACATTTATAAAAATAATAACAGTTATTATCACAAATATATTGCAGTACCATCAAAGATGTGCTTTTTCGTTGATAAATGCTGTAAAATCTTCTAAGCTATTATGCCTGTAAAAGCCATCGATAGTATCTCCCAACTATAGCAAAAAGTCTAGTAATTATAAAAATGACCTTTATATACATTAAATAACAGCTAGTTGTGAAAATATTATATTCTATTAACGAATTTGGTTTTGCGCAGCGTTAAGCATTGTTAAAAAATAATCCAACCTCAATTTTATGAAGCAATAAATGCGCACGATATAAAAATGGCGCATGGCAAATGACGCGGTGGGAGACTTGGACGTCCATAAATGGCTTCAAGATTTATTGGTGCAATTGTTCGTATATAACACGAAAGGCAGAACTATTAAACTATATTCAGCTCGCCGATGATGGAGCATATATCATCAGTTGCATAAATCAATAAACAAATTAATAACGATATAAACCCTAACGCGCCTAATAACGACGTTAACAAAATACAAAACAATCAATCGCTAATAAAGTAGTTCGTAAATCACATCCTAATGCAATAAAAATAAACGTCGCCCACTTCAACTGGTATAACTTGACACTAATAAAAATCATGAAAACAATCAGCTCGACATATTTCTCTATTACCGAGTTGATAAGGTCAGAGATGCTCCTTGGGAGACCGCATCAATTTTATTGCCCCATGCAGCGTTGGCCGAAATTGATACCGTAATAGAAAATAATGAAGGCTCCGCACTGTTTCTTCTATTTTGGTTTGTTTGTTCACAGTTGGCTACTTATTAAAGAAATTGCTTGCATAAAAAGTATTTCTGAACAAAATTTAAAACTACGTAACTTATGTGTTTTTTTAATAACGTCTTTAGAGATCAATCAGTAGAAATTAAGCTGTGATTTTGCTTTTATAAATTGTGGAAAATGGAAAAACATCTTTTTACATTAAAGTGCTACGTTAACTTTTTAAATTGCCAATCTTTTATTGGTTTTTATATTATTAACCAACGTGTACTTGTAGGACGTATTTTGTACGTCACACCAATGAAAACAATGTAAACGCACATATGAACTGGTGACGTTGCATCAAGATAATTTGAATATCATTTATTAGAATCGAATATATCCTACAAGGGTTTTAAGTGCATCCTTTTACAAAAATTTGCCTTTGTTGAAAGCCATTACAACATTTTCATATTTCCCGTATAATTCAGCTGTTTTTAAGAATAATGTAAAAAATCGAAATTATTAAAGCTTTGAAATTTATAAAACAGTTACTTTTTGATTCGAAATGCATTAACTATGTCAAAAACGGTTTTGTGCTGTTGTTGATAATCAACTGTAGACAAGGAACTGAAACTAAAATTGTGAACCGAAACCAAACATTTTAAAAATAAGTGTGAATCAAGTAGCATTTGAGATAGTGATTATTTTTCTTAATTTAACTGAGTAGAGACTCCCTTACCGTTTATGCTCCATAATAACGGCGCTGTTTTGGACTATATATTCATATCCATATAAAATATAAAAACACAGTTTAATGACGAGAGTAAGTGTAATTCAAAATTTTGGACTGAAATGTGGTGGAACACCTTCACGCGTAAATCACGAATCGCTTGGCGATTAAATGACCCTACTAGAAATTCTAGTTAATTCGCCTTTATGGCTAGTGACCCTCTTACTCATTCCAGCTCTTATAATCTTCTAATTTGAACGATATTAGAAAAAATACGAGGTATGTTCCAGTCACATTCATAAAAGCAAATATACCGGATGTCTCTGGAACGCGATTCAAACACAGAAATAGTTCAAATTCCTACGGTGCATCAACCAATATAGAAAATTAGGTAAAGTACATAAATGTACCTACGTTTATTGATAGTGGCAAAACTAGCAGAAAGGTCTGGTTTAACCGAAAGTGTCTCACATTGTGACTTTAAATGGGATACTTTACATATATCAGTAGCAGGCTTTGCAAAAAACTCATAAAATTCGTAATACTTCGAAGAAGATCGATATGATCCTTTCAGAAAACTCAGTTCCTCGAAGAATGTAGGCATCCGTTACCGATCATTGTCTGGAAAGTTTGCGAAACCAAACAGTTAAAAGATTACCAAGTTCGAATGGAATAGACAATGGAAAAAAAGTATGAAAAGGTTTGGCAATCGCGTTAGCGTTGATATGGTTGTTTCTACCAATTAGTGTTTGTCTACGTTTGGATTATTAAATTAATTTTCCTAATTAAAATACGAAGTAAGTGACGCAGCAAGCTAACAAACAAGTTGTAACAAAGGATTTTCAAAATTTAGTTTTAAACATCAGCTATAATTTCTGTTTAGATACACACTTTTAGTTTATAATTTAAAATTAATAACATTTAAAATACTAAAAACCTATAAAATAAGTAAAATACGCCAATGTAACTATTATTTAGATCATTTACTTCCATAATCTCATGTAATGGGAAGGATTTTAAGAATTCAATTATTTAAAAAACAATACAGATTGAACCAAAAAATTCTACTTGGTTTAAGAAAACATAGAAATAACGTTTTCCTACTTTATTCAACACTATCATCGCATCACTTGCATTAAGTTCAAATGAAACAAAAACCATTTTACAATGCAGGTAACTCATCTAAGCTTTAAAAACATGTTTTAATTAAAAAACACGTTTGCGCCATTTTCTAATTTAACAACACACAAAATCAATTTTCAACCTCAACAAGGCATTGAAGTGCAATTGAAATTATTCTAAAAATCGTTTTGAAACGATAATACAAACCATTATTCTGTATGTTGGTCTGCAAAATATTAAAATATATTTAAAAAAATTAAGATTCCGTGTAGGGCAGTTGGGAAGGTACTAGGCTTGCAATACGCAAGTCCTCGGTTCAAATCCCGCGGGGGCCGGAAGATTTCCGCAGTCTTTGCGATTGGAATCAGGCTCGGTGGTATCATTCCACAGTTGGGCACCAAATTAACTGTGATTTACTCAGAACCACAGACCTAAGGGATAGGGTAACAAGGTCAACACATCACCATAATACACACCTAACACAATGGTTGCTGCGTAAGCACTAAATACGCGTTCCAACTTTGTAACCCGAATCCGGGGCAAGTTGAGCATTGTACCGCCAGACGCAATCGTATAAAGCACCAGCCCCAACACCGCAAGGTAAAATGAGGTTACCGATAATACATACATGCATACTTTTAAAAAATTTACATCTGAACATAGATTCCGTGTACACAAAAGGAAAAAAACTAATGATTCCGTTTGTGAAATGTTCAAATACGTTTAAGTTTCTAATGCAAAACAGGTATGATTCGTTTTCTTTTATGTCAATATTTCGTCCAAAGGTGCGTAAAACCAGAAACCATATCTTGGAGCTGGTAGCTGGCTTTATTGTCCCTATTAGTTTTTAATTGGAATCAAACAGACAATTTATATGCTTTACTGGAACCTATAAGAGACAGGGACGATATCTACAAGCTGTTTAAAGAAAATCTGGTGTACGACAAGGATGCATCTTACCATTCTGAATAAGTATTCCACCACAGACACAGTTGGTAGCTAATCAAAAAGTAGTCGAAAGAGTAAACACATTTATGTACTTATCTTGGCAGTACAATTAATGATCAATAGAAACACATTCTCTAAATCAGATTTTGGATTGAAACAACTAGCACAGCTTTCATGAAAATGTCTAGAACATTCAAGAATCACTAGCTGAACTTCAAATCCAAAATTACAATAAATACTCATCAGATGTTGTGTTTTTTGGTTTCTTGTTTGATATTGAATCCTGACCTGCAACTGAAGCCTCGTACAAAAAATTGGAAGCTTACGGATTGTAGTTATATAGAAGAATATGGAGAATATCATGGACGGATCACATGATTAACAAGGGCGTATTAGATTAACTTAATAAAGATGTGAAAATCATTAAAACTGCCAAAATAGAAAATGACATCTAGTATTATAAGAAAACGTGGTAGATAAGAGATAGTTTGGGAGTAGATGAATTTCTTGGTTTAACAATCTTGAAAGATCACAACAGGACTTTTCGAAGCTACTGTAAAGAAACAACCATTGTCAGAATAATTACTAACATCAGACTGTCAAGATGAGTCTTAGAATTTTGGAGCTAGGAATAGAAATAAACTCTGTTAATATTGAAAAGTATTCTACTAATGGCAAAAGCTGTCTATAGTTAGACCAAACTTTGGATTCCTTCTTTTTCCCACAGCAACTATGTAGAATAATTTATCATAAATAATCACTTCCATCCATCCATGGCGCTACAGCCCGATTCGAGCCTTGGCCTCCTTTATACATCTTCCCCATCTGTCTCTATCTAATGCTGCTGTTATCCAATTATGTATTTTCAGGATGTTCTTTGCGTCTCCGGCAACTTCTTCATGCCACCTTTTCCGGGGTCTTCCCACTGGTCGCGCCTTTCCATCATTGATTGAAGTACCCTTTTCGGTGTTCTTTGTGCGTCCATCCTGACGGTTTGTGTCGCCCATCTCAATCTCTGTATCTTAACAAATTCTGATATGGGTGTTTCTCTGTATTCTCTGTATATTTCATGATTGTACCTGAATCTCCAGTTTCCGTTCTTTTCTTTTGGTCAGAATATACTCCTGAGTATCTTCCTTTCAAATGCATCGATGTAGTTTGCCATTTTTGTGCCATTACCCATACTTCGCAACCGTAGGTAATTACTGGTTTTATTCTGCTTATTTTATGTCTTTTGTGGACATCGTGGGACTTAAATATGTTTTGAAGGGCAAAGTGTTAATATTACCCTGGAATATACCCTACGGAAAATGTCAACTAACCCCCTCAACATACTGAGTAATAAATCATCACAAATAATGGGGATATCAATGATTGACGCAAAAGTGGGTTTACTTATAAATGTAGGCAAAACCAAAGTCCTGACACAAACACGTACAGGCAAAACACTTCAAAACGTAACCATATGAGATGACAACAAATAAAGGGTCAGCAACTTTATATACCTGGGAGTAAACATAACTAAAGACTGTAACGAAGAATCAGAAATCAGAAGAAGTATTAACCAAGCCAATAAAAATAATCACTTAGTTATGACTAATAATAATTATTGTATGCTCATACAACTTGTAATAATTCTATACTTTTACGAAGATCGATAACCTACATCCACTTCTGAGTTCGTTATTTAGAAGCTTCTTAGTTACTGAATATGCTGACTTCCTTATACTGGGGGCTACAAACGAACAACGTTGGCAATTGTGTCTAAATGAGTCCTATCAATTGCTGTGATTCGATTAGTCGATTGAAAAAACAACGCTTAAATTATTACGTCAAAGCGATTCGTCTTAGATAGAGACATATAACTCCTTACTTATAGATTCAATCATGACCCGCACCCGTATTATGTCCAGAAGACAGCCGTTGAGGCGCGCTGCAGATACTTTTACCAAATTAGCCATATTACGAGGCAGAATTTACTAGATACAATTATATCAATCCACTGAGCATTAATAGATTTATGGTAATTGTGGTCAGTTAAGCTCGATTAAGAGCGTATAATTTAATTAACTCGATGTGCTTAATGCATGCGCTATTAAAGGAAAAACGACTACTGAACGATGTGGAATGATTTGGAATATAAAATTACTATTAATTAGCTTGACCCATGAGGTGCTTCTCTGGCTTTCCCACCATTATTGATAACAGTATTCTGCTGAAAATATGCAAAACTGCTATGTGGATAAAAGTATAAATTAATGCAAATTGTGAACTTCAAGAAGGTTTTGACAAGTTGTTTCTTAAAAGTATATTTTCCAACTACTATCATTTAGTAATAGTAATTTACATTGCTAGACCGTTACATAGAACTTTCTGCGCGAGCAGCGTATCTAACGGGCGAGCGATAGCGAGCTTGTTATCGTTGTGAGCACATAAAGTTCTGATAACAGTCCAGAATTGTATAAAGTTTTAAGGTATTCTGAATCGCAAATTTTTAATACAAATTTTTTAAATTCAAATAAAGTTGCTGATTCTCTTAACAGGCTTAGCTCGTAAAGAATTGCAACAGGGTGTTTAGCATTAATATCATAGAAACGTACGCCTATTGCTATAGTATTAATAATAAAGAGCCCATTAGAAAATCTTTATTTCCATGGTCCATGTAAATAACACTTAATAGGCATGTGTGGTCACTAAGTAAATGAGTAGTTACAGAACATTTTACAGACTCATAGAAAATGCCAGTAATGGACTCCGTCGTCGCTCTCCCCCACAAACTTTTCCAGCTTCCCCATAAAAATTACTTTACTAAGCTTGCCCCGTAAATAACTATTACGGGCGTAGTCCATAAAGAGGCGCTTTACCCCTAGAATCAGCGTTCAGTAAACAGGTGTTTACGATTCAGAATGCCATCAAATACTTTTTGCATTCTCA
Organism: Agriotes lineatus; assembly: GCA_940337035.1. NCBI lineage: Eukaryota > Metazoa > Arthropoda > Insecta > Coleoptera > Elateridae > Agriotes > Agriotes lineatus. The sequence goes on from CALNHX010002994.1 coordinate 6,501, forward strand.
CCTTAAAAGTTGACATTTTACACATACTTCTCAATGTCAAAAGTTGACGATTAAAACATTTTAACAAAAGCAGCCGTATCGAAGGTATAATAACTCTGTCGAATGCTTAAAGAATCGTATCCAAGCCGTATCGAACGCATAGTGAAATTTCAAGATACGCAGCTGCAGTGATGACTACGATGTGTCAAAATATATTTTTCAATATGTAAAAAATTCATATCTTGTTGCGAAGTTTAATTACTTCAAAATGTGTGTTATCTCTTATCAACTTGCTGCTATAGAGTTACATGTTGATCACGGTGAGAGATGATATTTAATTTTTGCCATATTTTTGAACACTGTAATGTATACGAAACATAGAATAGCGTTTATCTATTGCTCGGCACTTACAGTATTAACTGACTATAATATTATATATATTAGATTTTACGTATTACTGACGTTAGGGTAATGGTGATGGCTACCTTCGCTGCTGTTGTATCATTCAGGCAATAATTTTGGGGTCGTTAAAATAGAAGAATTCAATATTTTTTCTGCTAGAAACCTTAACCTAGAATGGGACTAAAATTACCCACTTTCTTTTCATTGCAATGTGGTAATGACCTACTTTACGTTCTGTTTATTATCATAACGGTAGGTGGTTTAATAAAGCAGCCAAGGTGTGTACAAACAGCTGGATGACCTGTAATTAAAGAATATTAATACAGATGAAAAAAATGTTGAGATGGAGTATAGTTGGATAAGGTGTAACGGAAATGAAAAGGCGTAAAACTTTAGCATATGGACTTTTAATGTGCAGAGATGAGTGGGAATGTGTGGAATTGAGGGCGCTATTGGAAAAACTACGTTTGGAGTGATGTATAAACTTGTTATCAACTGAGAATGGAAGTTGTGAAGTTATTTATGTTATTTGTAAATATATCAATTTAATTTAAGGAAAGTTAACATTGGAAGAGTAACTACGAATATTACAGTAACTAGGCTGGGTGCTACGAGGCAGGTTTAATTACTAATAATAAAATACACGAAAATTTAAAATGTTAAAATAAATTACATTTTATTCAATCGTAAACGATCAAATCGATTCCCTATTAGGAGGATATTCAAAAAATAATATGTTATCCAATATAAAGTCGAAAATAAAGTTCTCCAATACACCAACGAGACGTGAACAGAAGTTCACAATAATATTATGCATGGGAAGCTTATATATCCGACAGAAAGGTGTAACAAAGGGCGTAATATACCCCAATACAGCAAATGACATCGCATATTTTGCAATTTTATTTTTTTTCTTAATCTTTGGTCATGTGACCTATACTGAAAAATTAGCTTAGCGTAAGTAAAAAAATGCGTTCCTTCAAATTCCGTAAGAAAAGAAGGGGGTTGCCATTTAAAAACAAAAACGTCGATGACGCATACCTCCCACGCGGGTCACCCTGTATGTATAGATTTTATTTGAAAAAATGCGCAAGTAAAAATAAAAATCGACGGGTCCCAGCGTTCTTTCCAAAAGTTATTCCTTGAATTTTTAACTAATTTGTCCACTACTTTACGAAAGCACTGTATAATATTTTTTGAAGTTTCAGATATTTTGAGGAGCAATATAATAAGTACTACCCTTAGAAACGATGATTTTTTAATAAATATTAACATTCCAATATTAGTTAATAATTATAATTTTAACATTCCATTAAAATCTGGAACACGCTTAGTAAATTGGTTTGAAACATGTAGAATGAACGAGTTTTGAATTAGATAAAACCTACGCTGTCGGTCGCATCGGTTAAATTAACAGCAAATTAATTCTGATTAAGTTAACTACATTAAGTAGATACGTGACATCACAAGCGAGACAGTCGTCATACATGCAATTATACATCGTCTAATATACTCATGTTACTTTACTTAATCTCGTTCCACAGCAGCTGCCGTGGCGCCTCCGTCATTCGGAATAACTTACACAAACTTGTACCAACCCTGATGGAATTTCGGTTGTTCCATAATTTAATACAATGTTTCAGGTTATGCAGTTAAGCTATTTAACCCTATCGAATTTTAACTCCGAACCGAACACATTATCCAATTGCACCACGATCTATTGTGTTATATTTATTGGAACGCGCTACTTTGGTAATTTGAAGAAAATTTTATTATACATGTGGATGTGGATGCTACAAGTATATAACGTACTAGACAGCAGGCTTTCATTATAGTGCATTTGTAAAAAGTTTTAAAAACTCCAATTTTGAGTTATCAGCTACGGATGTGCTAATTTTTTAAATATCGGCGGTTTGCTTATACTCGCTGTGATACTATAAAAACTGTTTGTAATTACAAAAGTGATGGAGAAATACCGTGCCGTTATGTAGCAGCTGAACTAGTCACCATATTCGCCGGACTTGGCACTTAGCGAATAGTGTTTATTTCGAAGTCAGAAAGAATGTTGGAAGACAGTACTTTCTGATGAAAATGAGATAAGAGGAAGCTTCGGTGTCCTCCAACACTGAAAGTAATGTGCTTTTAATGCGATTGTAGCATCGTCATGAAAGGTGTGATAAACTTTATGACAGCTATATTGAAACCTAAATATTAATTTTAACCCAAGAATGGACTTAAATTACGGAAACCTTTTAACCTCACTACGTTAATGCAAATTATGTCCATTTAAGGAATTGGAGAATGTTGTAATAATGAGCATTTCTGTAACTAATTTGTACTATTGTTTCAGATAGCAGGAGGGGGTGGCAGGGGCATGTTCTGCTACCACTGCCCTCCTACGCTACACCCTGGAGCCACCCCACAACCAAGAATACCGCAGTTGGATTACCCGTTTGCTCCAACCCATCCCTGTAAGTTCATTGACTTTAATATAGGGATTAGGCGATAAGTACAGCATAGCTTTATCAACAACCAATGGTTTGTTCAATGGGACTTTATTTATTGTAAATATGTATGTATATTTCCTACTAGTAAATGTTGGAAAATGACGAGGACTTTAAAAACGATATCAAGCAGTATCGAAAAACGCAAAGTTATGGAATGAACAATTTTTACTAGAATACTCTTTCTCAGTTTTATTGTAAAAATAATTAGATAAACGTATAGAAACCGGTAACATAACCGCAATGCTCTAGATCAGCGTTTCTCAAACTGTAGACATCGGAGGACCCCTTATTTGCTTACAAAAATTTGAGGACCCCCATGCAATTTTATCGACCATAGATAGTGTATGACTTATATACCCCTGTGACCTAGAAAACAGTTTACTTTGCTGCTACATTAGTTACAGGTACTAAAATTAAATAATATTTGAGAGCTCGATATTTTTATTATTAAAGTAGGGCTAGTAAAAACACAGGAACACTTACAAAATTAATAGAACATGTAGTATCAATACAGGCGTACAATAATAATAATATTAATATAATGTAAATTCTTAATCATACATAACAATAACTATTTATTGTTAATGCGAAGGATGGTGGTTTACAGAAATAAGATAAAAATGTTTGGCTCAAAGTACAAGTTTTAATCGTAGTTGTGGTTCTACATTTTTTAAGCGATTTCCGTATTTTGATTTTATGTATACAAGTGTAGAGGACACTCGTTCACATATGTCGTACAAAATGGCGTTAGATGCGTCAAAGCTTTTTGTGATAACGCGTAATCAAATCGCAGTCAGAAATGGTTCAAAAATAATTGCACAAATAGCTATTTACGTTATTAGACCGGTAGCAACATTTTTATGGCCGCACCAATACTTTACAGGTTGAGCCCGTAGGACGAGACCTGTATGTTTGGCAAGGCCATAAAAATGCTACCAGTCGTGTATCGTATAAGATTTTTTAGGATACTGCATTGGTAACTAGCGTAACTAGCGACCGGTAAATTAAATCTACCGGACTCGTTTGTAACTATGTAAACGCTAGTTACCAATGCAGTATCCTAAAAAAGTAATTTTAAATCTGTGTCAGTTTTATATACGAGTAAATCCATATTATCTATTCCTATTGATCTATAATAGATCTATTTGGGCTTAACTCGCGGACCCCTTAGATTGCGTTTGCGGACCCCCCGGGGGCCGCGGACCCCAGTTTGAGAAACGCTGCTCTAGATAAACACATATACGAAAAAACATAACACTTCAGTACGTTTACCTAACTTAGCTTAGCTAAGTATTTACTTAAAATATTTAACCTATCTCACTAGCACTGTACCAATAATCTCATCCACTGGACCCCAGATATAGAAAAACTTGATATAGTGCGCCCACCGAAAAGATGATTTGGCGATAATATCAGGCAGGTAGATAATAAAATCATGAAACAGAGATGAATGGAAATAACAGGGCAATATTGGAGTGAAAATTCTGAGGAAGAAGAAAAAGGCGAAGACTTGACCCATTATGATAAAATATACACCTTACAGATATAACACTCAAAATAATACATAGAAATGAACAGCATTCAACATTGACACAATCATGGAACTTTTAAGCTTGTGGATTAAAGCAACACATTTTAACTATATTTCAAGAATTTTAATTACAATACCTTGAAATGGCAATGGGTTGTTCTTAATCTCTTAGTATAGGTAACATGTTTATAGAAAACTATGACCAACAAGACGCTTACACTTACGCGATCAAATGATTGGTTTGCTGAAGGTCTTTTACTGATGTTGTTGCAATTTAGCCATATGATATTGATGAAGACCACAAACACATCACCAGCAAAGAAACTATAATTCAATTTACTTTAGAAACAGAAAAGAAAATCTGGTTGCATTTTCTTGATATATCATGGTGATACATTAACAACACGAGTAACAAACATATTTGATGCAATGGTGTATCGTAAAACACCAACAGTAATAGGTACATGTATTTTAGTTTCTATATAAGGTATGAACAAAAATTATTTTCATCTAGTATGGCTATGGAATAGTTCCTAATTTATGAATGCAATTACGTTTATACTTAAATGTCAAACTTGACGTTTGATTTTTAAGTGACCTGTAGGAACTATTCCATATCCATACTAGATGAAAATACTTGTTGATCATACTATACCGTTAGGGCCAAAATTATACATAACAACAATGAGATAACATGAATAACAAAATGGAATGCTTCAATAAAAAAGAGGTGACCATCCAAAAAACATGTTTAGTTGACATATGTCATAATTAAAATGAGCGTTATTCCTACTCGAATATTTGCTACTTTTTATCTCTTTCTTACTCAGGCAATAGGTGTTATTTTCTTGTTCATGTTATCTTATTGTTATTATATATAATTTGGGCCCCATCGGTATATGTATATAAGTAAAATGAATCAAATGCATGAGAGCAAAAAAATTATACATAATACAATTGAGAAATCGAAAATTGCTGAATTCGTGGAATTTTGAAGTCGCAGAAATTTTATACAAAGAATTGCTTTTAGATAAAGATGAACGTTTGACTTCTTATTTAATTCTATTTAAATAGAAGTAGGTCATCGATTTTTCAGGATAATAGGGAATATGTTTCAATCACTCTTTGCTACTCTATTAATTTAATTTCATTGACTATTCATCTCATCCGTCATTAAAAATTAAAACAAAAATTGTATTTATAACGAACAATTACCTTACGAGGGTCAAGGTAGTAACATTCTTAAATATATAACGGCCGTCGGCACGTTCGAGGAGTATGGGACTCTGAAACGCCCGGGAAAATAAACGGAGGTGTCATAAATCCTCTCGCTGAAGCAAAACCCTCGGATAATGGCAGTTAGCACTTTCGCTTGCAAGGAGTTCCATCCGAGTCAATAGGGGCCAATGCATTCTCCACTGCTGCTATCGGACAGGGCAAATATAAACATGACTAGTGGTAAGAACTCGACCATTCACTTCCAGTCATTTCGTTTTTTCACCGAGCTCTGTCGTAGCACCAGCGATTTCGACTCTTAGCACGCTAGTTGTTAATGTGCATTGATGTGCATACGTGTGTAGATTATATTGAGTTTTATAAAATAGCTCTTGTTATCGACAACGTATTCATTATTTCTAAATACTAGAGTGTAACCAGCAACCTAAGAGTACATAAAGAACTAATATACAAACAACTATCAAATACAAACACTGACGAGAAAAATGAAACTGTGAAAGACCATAACAAACCCTTTAACTGGAACTTTTGCCGACGACACAGTCATTCTAGCAAGCCACGTAACCCAATAACTGCATATTTACAAGACCACCTAAACCTCTTACAAGCATGAGTCAACAAATGGAAAATTGAAAAGAACGAAACCCAGTCAACACAGGTAATTTTGCATCAGTTTCTAGGAATTATTCGATTATCCCTGGAACATAATCAGTACGATATCTAGAACTACATCCTGATGAAAAACTCTTCTAGAAGGAACACATATCCAAGAAAAGAAAACAAATAGACCTACGATTCAACGAATTATATTGGTTGCTTGGAAGAAGATCAAAACAACCCCTCGAAAATAAAATCCTGGTTTACAAAACAGTACTTAAACCCATATGGACTTGTGACATCAAATTATAGGGTTGTGTTAGCAAGTAAAATGCTGCAATTCCTCAAAGATTCCAGTGTAAGATTCTTCGAGCAATAGCCAATGCAAGCAAATGCTCCATGATGACCTTGCCACCCGATTTGTCAAAGATGTAATTCAAGAACGTAGTAATAAACACCATGCTAGATTAGAATCATATAATAACCCCCTCAGCCAACTATTCCTACAACAAGGCAAGAGAAGACTAAAAAGATATTGACCAATTGCCCTGAAGAAGGAAGTAGGAGGACTTTTCATTGGAAGAGTTTTTATCCTGCCATAAGCATTCTCAGTGTTAAGGTCCTATGTTATCATAGTAGCTTATAGAATGCTGATATAATAACATATCAAAAATAGTATATTATACATCAAGGTAGCGAAGCGCAGTATTATAACCTGAGCGCATATTAGATACTGAGCGCGCAGCGCGAAGTATCTAAAGCGCGAAGTTTATAATACGATTCGCTACCGTGGTGTATATACTATTTTTTGCACTACCAAACGGCTTAATACCTAAATTCTCAACAAATTTCGAAAATATTTTAACTGTCAACCTGACAATACAACGTTAAAATGAAAATAGTCATATTTGGTAACTTAGCAATTTATTAGTTACCACGGTGTAAATTGCTTATTTTACTTTCTCTCCCTTGGTGGAGAAAATCAACTTCACGACCTAAAAATAGGCCAATAACGGTGCGTTCTGAGACTAGTAGTGCAAAAAAGAAATTATAGCAACGTATGTGCTGTATAATTAAACAAAACATCCAACCAAAAGCAGATACGTCAAGGTGACTAACTCACCGAAGTTCTGCCTCGAGTGCTTGAAGACGTTTTTAAAAGGAGCAATTGTTGGTAAAGGGAAATAAATGTAAATCTGCTATATGCTGATCATATCGTTCTCGTATCACAAAACAAGGATGATTTAAAGCAGATGATAATTGGTTTTCATGAAGAATACTTGAAAGTTGGCTTAAAAATGAATTTATGTAAAACTAAACTCATGTACGCTAAACAAGTAACACAAGTATTGATAGAAAATACGGAAATTGAAAGAGTAAAGGAATACGTGTACTTGGTACAGATTATAGAATTGGGAGGAGGAAACCAAAAAGAAGAAATAAAAAAAAGAATAAAAATAGGATAGAGTTTTTGATAAACTGTAATTTATTAAATACCTCTACATATTGATTCCAGAATATTCGACCAGTGTATTCTCCCAAAATTACTTACGGAGCAGAGAACTGGACAACTACAAAAAGTTACGTCGAGACATTGCGAGTTGCTACGAGAGAGGTGGAAAGATCTATGCTCAACATAACAACAAAGGGCAAAAGCATAACAGAGGTAGAGGACGAGCACTTATGCGCTGGTACGATAATTTAAAAAATATCTGATTAGGATGACTACGTATCGCACAAGACCTAAAGCGATCAAAATAATTAGGGAAGGCCTATATTCAAGAATGAACTTAAAGGACTCAACAGATCTACTCTCATGATGTTCGCCATCTCATTATGGATAACTTTTAACAGAATTTTAATTGCTTTGACTAGAAATGGTCATCAGTTGATGTTTTCCAACGGCAGTTTTCGCTAACGTTGGCACTATAAATCTGATTATCTTATTGAGTGGTGGGGTAATTCTCTTTTTTAACATTCAAACCGGCTTGTTCCCCACAGGACTTAAATTAGGGTTTTCTTTATTTTCAGCAAAATATTTGCTTGTAGAAAGTGGCTCAGCTCTTCCATGTTCAGGGTGGAGCTTGTAGCGGACTGTGTGTTTTAGTTTTGGGTGGCTTAGACAGTTACAGCATACTTCTTTAGGGTGGAGGAATGTAAAAATATGCTGAGTCAACGACCTTATGCAGTCTCACAGAGGGAGGTTTGTAAAGATTTGGACCCGTTTGGATGAGGTTCGTGAACACGGAAAGATATCTAACTGCATTAATTTGTTGACTAGATAATTCTAAAGGTCAAGAACATTGATTCAGTTTTAATTGTAATTCTACCTACTGAGTTAAATTTCATAACAAACGGCAATATTAACATCAGCAACTATAGCATAATAATTGCAGTAGGTACTATGTCAGTCAAGAAGCGCTGACAGCTTCTAATGTAATTTGAAATATTTATGTTGTAAATGACGCTTCATGAAATATAACCATCTATTATTTATCAAAAAGTTCTGTTTTGGTTTCTAAACATACTTGTGCAGTTTTTGGAAAGAAATCTGTTACATTTTATTTTCCTGAACGGAGGGTGATTATTGCCAATGTCGTTTTGAAAAAAAAATATGTTAGACACTGTGTTCTTTTTCCATCTCGCCAAGTAAGTTCCAATGATGGATGCTATTAAAAAAATCTGCACATCTTCGAGGGTATCTTCGTCGGACAATATTTGCTTACTCTCCTTCGGCAATAAAAAAAACTTTCTGTTCTTTTTCTTCATTTTCTTCTCACGGCATATTTAGCCTCCCTTGCAGATTTGTCAACAATGTTGCTAAAGGGATTTTTCACTATTTTTCACTTATTAAAATATAATTCTTGCACTACATTTGCAGTAATAATATTCTACGTATGGGTTACCACTGCTTCAGTAGAGTCACTTCGATTTTGCTTCTTCTTACTACATGCTGGAGAGTTTAATGATTTTTTTGAAAAAATCCAAACGAGCGCGAGGTCGACCTAGACCTAGGCAACAAGCTTTCGCTGTAAAATAGAAATTTGCTTAATGCAATAAAAATCTCTCGTGTAATGATAGCGCCATTGAAATAGATTTTCCCCCAAAGTATTCACTCTGTTAATAAGCTCCATTTTTTTAGTTTGACGAAGTACTGAACGAAACATCACGGACTCAATGAGTATATTGTTTATCCCAGCTTGGTGTCTATTTCTATGCATCCAAATTCCTAGTATGCGCATTGTATTAGTCCAGAGGCAGCTAATTTAATAATACGTTAAAATTGTCAAGGTACAGATGCTAATTACTTGAGAAAACGCGCTCACAATGAATTTGTGTCACTAGCCTATGGTGCTAAGCGTCCTGGTATACAACATTAAGAATTTTAAAATGTCACCAAATCACTTAACACAAACTGGTCGAGCCAGCAGTATTGAGCGACTGATTAGAGCAGTTCGGTAATTTGGGTACACAAATGCACTTAGTTCGAGTTTTCTGATGAATAGACATATTTTTGTAGCACTCTAATTTATTAGTTATACGTTAGGAAGGAGTTGGCTCTTACCGAAACATTGAAAACCGAAAAATGAAATTTGTTATCTTTTTGAAGTTAGGTAGTACGAAAGTTAATTGAAGAATCTCTTTTGAACAACTATAATGGTGAAGCACTAAAAAAATTGAACATAACTAATAATCAGGTTATGTTTCGTTGTCATCATCAACTTACTTTAAGAAAACTCCAAGTTATTACCATTATTAGGGGTTATGTATAGTAAATACACTTTCAGTGCTACCTTATTAATAATTCTTCGAGTCTTAAAGCGAAAATAGGAAAAAAATGAAAATGTATTCCAGATGTAATCAATACTAGACACATAAGGTCGTTTCAAGAAAAAGTATACAAGTAAACATGTTTAAAATCAGAATTTATGCAGCGTGATCGTTTTTATATTCTTGGTCTGAATGGTTTTAAAGTTTAATACAATTTTCCATTACAGTTTCTTTTTAAATCACTTATGCCTTGGCAACTTGTGCATCAATTTATAGCTACACGATAATGCATACATGGGCAAGACAAGACTTGCAAAAGATACTGTGGTTTCATTTGTACATCATTATTGCTATCAGTTATAATGACTGTATCATCTGCATATAAACATATTACCTGTTGTAAAAGAATGTGCAGGAAATTTAACAAGATGTAGAAAAATCAATTACAATTAGCAGAAAAAGATTTAAAAAAACCTTTTTTTGCACCCATATATGTAATACGATCATTACTGACTTTTAAAAAGTTTGAAAATGAGCTATTCCCAACTTGTAACTTTCTAACCGGTCGGAAAAGTGATTGCCGTCGCAGCGGTTGGAAGTGAATCCATTCCCGACCGCTGTGTAGGTAGGGACACTAGAAATATCGTTCATCCGCTCATGCGCGATCCATTCCCGACTGCGTCTCGGTTAACTACTTAATCTCTCGACAGGAACGAAACACTTTCCACCTCGGTATGTAATATACTATTTTTGCATAGTGATCGCAAATGTCGTCTTTTTTTAACGTATAATCGTACTGAAAGTTCCACTTTTTGAAACGCAAAAATAGTGAAAAAACGTACACTTCTTTTACTATTTTATTGAAATGTCAATTTGACAGTTGTCAATTCCGAAGTCCTTTTCGACTAAATTTCGACCAAGAGATCACTATCCATAAAAATACGTGTACAACACGTTTTGAAAGTTCTTCTTTTTATTAATTTGTTTGATTAACTCGGGCTTTGCCCTCGCTATCAAACTGCAAATTTATGAAAAAAAATATGACTTTCAAAACTAGTTGTACAATTTACTATAGTGCTTTAGTGCCAAGACAAATGTCACAAACTTGATGTCTTGGCCTATTTCAAAAATAAGCCACACTTGATTCAACTATGTAAAAATATTACATAATCAGGGGAAATCTATAGAAATTCATAAATTATTACTAACTCCAAATTGGAATTGGGATAGATGGTATTCTAAGGGAATATTTACTTGTTAGAACATTTTTATTGGTTAATATCATCTGCTTCCATGATCGATAAATATACCAAAAACATCAAAGTAGCAAATCCTTAAGTACGCTTGACAACACTTTCTGATTTATCAAAAAGTTAAATAACAACATTAATTAAAATTAGAAGACATTAGCCAACTCAATTAAACCTTCTAGATGGATAGAGAACACAACAACCGTCATCGAAATCATGGAATGAGAACAACGGACTTAGGATTAAAGCTATTCTGAATTTTTCGATTCGTGGCAGAAACATTGAGCTGCATTCTCGTCTCCTGATTAAAACTGCGAGTTACCGAGGTTACTATTAACTTTCAGGACAAGGGTAACTCGACGTTTTACCCATTAAAATTTACAGAATATCTGGCTTTCTCTGTTTACCTTACACATGGCAGCGTTGTGATTAAATTTAATCAGGAGGTAAGAATATGAGCCAGTTCGGCTTATACGTAGTGTTGCTGTCTAGACAAGACAGACTTTAAAAAATATTAAAATTTGTAGACAAGACTTGACAAGTCTAAGTCTAGATGAAAAGTTCTTCTTATTGTCTTGTCTAGATCTAGATTGTTTCAAGACTCTTGATTAAACAAGTAGTTTATTTTAAATGCGCGCGTCTTACGAGGTGTATTCAGGCTTGGGTGGAATGAGCCATGCATTATATTTCTGAAATTTTGTTTTTTAGTGAATAGATATGGCGACTTTATTTTTCCTGTATTTTGATCATATGAGCCCCATCAAATTGTTTGAACTGTAACACATACCAATGATCATCCCCATTTATAAACGTATGTTTTGTCACGTTCTCATCGGCACCGTTCGGGCGTATTTCGTCCTCAATCGGGAATAGTTTCTTATGCCGCCACTGCCAAGGCGTCTGTCTACAAATCAGATTCCCTCTGGGTGTGCAGGTTCGAATCCCACTGGCTACATTGTTTTTTTTCAAATTGATGGAATTCGCATTCGTTTCCTTCTACTGTTTCAGTATTACTAATAACGTTAAGGTATGTTTACCTATTTAGTACATACTTTTAAACAATCTTAGAGGTGCAAAAATCATAATAATTATTTTACTTATGTGGCGGGCTCAAAAGCTAGCCTTATAATAAGAAATTGTTTTTTTATGTAGATATATATATATATATACAATGAAAGACGGATATATTTCATATGTCATGGCCAACTTGATTAGAGAGATTAAACATGTTTTTACAAAAACAAATTTAATTTATATATAGACATCTAGGTGTTGCATTGAAAAGTTAAAATGGCCGTTACAAAGAAACAAAATGTGACTGTTGCTCCGAACAAATGAAGTATGATACAGAAAATATGATACTATAGGATCCACCACATGCTTTTACTTTTTTCAAGTTCCAACTCTTTTATACGGATAGCCGAATTAACAGCATACGAATAAAGTAAAATTTTCATAAAATATGCAAATCCATGCGTCCTTATGCTGTGTGAAAGTTGCTCAGAGATGACTGCGATATAGTGCAACTTTCGTCTTGCATCTCTCATAGTATCACAAATCCTCATGATGAGAATAGTTAAGTGGGAGATTTTGTATAAAGAATTTAGTAAAATTCTGAGATTTCCTACTAGAACTACATTTGAGAAATGCCATATATCATAACCAATCGAATATCACATTTTACGTAAAATTAATTATGATATCTTTCAAACACGAGATTTTTGCGGAAATATCCGTTTTCCTGTCTTCTGATTCAGAAAAAAAAGGTTTGAAAGTGAGGCTGTCAGTAGGTGTCCTCTTTATAGACCAGATAGTTTAATCGATCGGGATCAAAATTTACACATTCATTTTTAATATAAATTTCGAGAGCGCAGTAAATTTTGGTTAAAATCTTGTAACCGGAAGTGATACCTCTTATGTTGTTTCACGTGAAAATTGTTGGACAAAAATAATTTTTTTGAAGCAAAATCTGCTGTACAATTATCTACAACTTTTGTTTAAAATATTTTTTCGTAAGAAATAGTTTTTGAAAAAATCGCAAAATTAGCTTTTTACAAAAATGGTCTTGAAGTCCAAAAATAATGGTAATAAACATTTTTAACACGTAATTATTTACAACTTTTTTCAAAAAACTTTTGTTGTGTAAATGGTTTTTAAAATAATCTCAAAATTAAATTTTTACAAGCAGTAAAGGAAAGTCGTGTGGTGACCACACTCATTTTTTTATTGCCACGCACATGTAAATTCTCGATGTAAGTTTACTTTACTCATAGTTGATTTACGAAATATTGATAACCTGTTACACTACAAAATATCATTGTTAAGGAGGATTTTTTGTTTTAATTATGTATCTGTTACAAAATGATACCTTTTCATTTGCCGCTGCATCTTTTTGCTGTTAAAAGCTGCGTGCAGGACCGTACTCGGGGCATTGTTTCCCTTGTGAAACGCGGCAATTTCCGCATTCGTCGTTGTCGGCTTTACGGCTTCTAACGCCCTATAATCAGGCGTTGATATGCAATCAAACACAATTTGGCGTGGCTATGATAATTCGCAGCGCGAATTTCACAATGCATTGTTTGTATCTGTTGACAGTCGAGATGCGATTAGGCGCTATTTCATTCGCAGCCAATCCCTGTCATCCCTAATTACTCTGTGATTTCACATTCCATTTGGAGTGAAACAGAGTTAGCGCTCCAAATCAAATGCTCGCTGTAATCCCCTTTTTGTGCGATTTGCTGCGAGTATGTGTAAAAATCCAGCCTTCTGTTCGATTACGCACCAGTCTGTCACTTTCGTACAAAACAAATTAGGGGGATTAACTACCCTCAGTGCATTATGTGGCAATAAGGGTTATGAAAATAATAAGGGGCCTCGAGAGCACTTGCGCGAGGGAGCGCGTTTTTACGTTGCACTAATCCGAGGAACATTATCAGCGGAGTAATTAGAAGGGAATAAAATATGCATCGCTATTGGAGAACAATATGGGTTGAAGCGATACCTTGACGGAAGAGAAGGTTCGGTACTCGCTCGGGCGGGGTCAAAAGTCACCATTGCGCTCTGTAATGATACAATTACGTATTAACCTATGCATGTACCTGCTGCAGCGGCGTCTTTATTGTTGCTCGCAAATTACTGCATTGAATTTACATTTGAAATGGAATGTAAGCCAAAAGTACATTCCGATTTAACCTAATATTTATATAATTTTATATCAATAGCTACTGAATTGAGCAAGTCGAAAGCAAAGCTATGTAAAATATATGCTTTAAATAGCCACATGGTTTAAGAAACGTAGTACATATACACTTAATAAATGGTGGAAAAGTTGAAAGAGGCAAGTATAGTTTTGAAGTTATCAGAGTTAATACTGAATTAAAACGACTTGATTTAGATCACATTGATGGTATATGACTACAAATCAAATTCATATTAAAACTAAGTAGTGAGCAAAGTAGAGAAAGACCGGCAATGGATGACAACAGAAATAGTAGAACTTATTGAGAAGAGCAAGGTAAATAATGTAGATGCAGAACTATATAGACATTCATAAGTCCATAAAAGAAAAATTCAGGTAACTCAAAAGGCCTTTTTGTGACATTATTCGACAACGCAACACTGCAAGTTAAAGTTAACGAGAACACAACAAAATCAGTATCAGAAGAGGAACGCTAGCTTTAACAGATACTTTGAAGAAACTTCAGTTAGAGGTAAAAGGCATGAAGATATATGGCTCATTTCTTAGACACCTTCGTTTTGATGACGACGTTGTGCTCATCAAGAAAAGTAAAGGGAATCAAGCGGCCAAAATTTCAAGAAGAAAAACGCTCTCCTGGGCCGTATTTGGCAAACTCGTGGACATTCTGAGAAACCGTGCAATCCTCATCAATTTAAAACGCAAAGTATATAAACCATGTATTTTTCCGGTAGTCACATATGGCCTGGAATTCATGGCGTCAACAAACAGTAATGTCAATAGATTAAAAACGAATCGGGGGACCATGGAACAGGTAAAAAATATAGATGGTAAGACAAGATACTGCCAGATGGTCAGCCAGAGTGCTACAGTAGCGTCTACGGGAAGCCAGAGTGCTACAGTAGCGTCTACGGGAAACCAGGAGAAGTAGAGGCAGACCGATGAGGCGATTGGTGGGCGATATAAAGACAAACCCAAAAAGCTAGAGAGAAAAACGAATGGAAGAGGCTTATGTCCAGAGGTAGAGGAGAGAAAGCTGATGAAGAACAAAAAGAATAATTAGAATACAATATGATGTACGTAACATTTATAAGAAAATCAAGGAACTAAGTAGTAATATGCAAAACTAAATATTAGGGAAATAAAAATGGTAATATTGCTATGACAGTCGAAGAAAGATATCTAAGTGGAGAGGAATACATTTAAAAGCTATACATATATATCAAAATGTCTATTAGCACACCTAGTGATGTGGGTCAGGTAAATACCCAGTGGGTAGGGTATTATAAATGGGTATTTACCCCTGTCTCGGGTAAATACCTAAAAACTGGGTATTTATCAAATTTGTAATATTTATAAAGCTAAGATAATTTTTACTCACATAATAGTGTTAACTTAATAAAATAAACTACATATAAATGCTCTGGAATATTTTATGTAAAATAACAGCTTAAATGTAACATTTAATAAGTATTCACCCAGGTAAATTTATCGTTTATCGGGGAAAACATTGTAGCTGCCGAAATTTATAGAAATAAATAATTAGATGCAATACATTGCATCCGTCAGAATTTACAAAAAAAACGAGGGACTTTGTGATGACTTTGACTTCGGAGATTGGGATGATTTATGTTGTTTGTACTTCATTGTTTTCCGACTTGTTTCTATTTTTGAAAAATGAACTTAACATTAACTTGAAGAAGTAATCCTTATATATAATAATATATACTGTTATAATACATGAGGCAATGTAATCAAATACAATAAAGAAATATTTAAAACGAATAAATTTGGAAGATTGCTATAATTAAATCTTGATGGGTGTTAAATTTTAAAAATTATAAATAAATGTAATAGAGATAATGAGAGAGGAGATTTTGATATTAATTGAATACTAATTTAATGATTACAGAAAATATGATAAAGTTCAAGCCAAGGTTACAATTGACAAATGTATTTGTTTGAATGATAATAATTAATAGCATGTAATAATAGGATTTTTAAAAATAAATAAGTGTGCAATAAGAATTATTGTATCTAACATAAATGAAAAATTTTGTTTAAGTTAGTTAGATAAACAACTCATAAAAACAGACATGTATTTTCTGAATTAAAGCATTTTGTAAATAAAACTAGAAAGTTATGCCTAAATTTGTATTATTTGGTAAATACAAATTTAAAAAGGGTCTTAAACAAATCTGCGTGGTGAGATAAAATGAAAATGTTAATTGGAACTTATGGAGGTACATAATCGGTCAAGAGATTATACAAGTACAGTCAATTGGAAATAAACATATAGAAGGTTATATTAATTGAATACATTTGGATTGGAGAGTATACAAGGTATTATTGGAGATTCTTACAAGTAACTAATTGATTTGGATAAGTTGTAAGTGTTGCTGTAGACATCGGAATACTAGCTATAAAAAGGAACAAGGTTAGATTTGGAACTTCATAAGATTGGAACTTACCAGAGGTTGAATGCTTTGATGGTGACGTTTGCATGGAGGGAGGATTGGATTCTGTAAGCAGTGCGGGTGATATTCTGGATGGATGCAGTCAAAGGGGTTCACGTGCCATCCTGGGTGCCACTGTTTGAGGAGTGAGCAGTAAGTTTTGCAGTCTGACGATATTGGGATCCGTTGTTGGTTGGAGTTTGGCAGAAAAAGCAAGAGAAAGTATTAAGGTTTGTGTAAAGAGTTAATGAAAGTTTTTTAAATAACAATTAGTACAAGAAGGTGTTCAAATAGACTTGATTTATTACTTACTTAGGAGAATTGATTAATATGTGTGTTAAGATAATATACAATTGTCAATACCCGGCTTGATGAGTTTTGAAAATCGGTTTGACAGCAAATGTCATTAACTGTAATATTAAAATTCAATTAATAGAGATCTTGATTTGGCGAACTACCTGAGATAGGAGAACTTGATTTTAAAAAGGAATTATTATTTCATTAAAAAGGGCATTGGATTAATAAAGGGCTAGTTTAAAGTGGTGCATTACATTTCATAAAATATATGGATAGGTAGTCCAACGTGTAGCTTATATAGCCCTTCCATAATAATACTTATTGCCATATTAAGAAACAATCTTAATAAGGCAAATAAAATCACAGTAGTATATTACGCAACAAGTTTAGAAAAGTGATGTTTTACTGAACAAGTATGGCTGGTTTGAGTACGAGCGTTAGCTTTTACAAGAAATGTAAAATATTAAATTTTTACATAAAAGTGACATTAAATGTCAAAACATAACCAAGTTAAGCAGAACTCGTTTCTATGTACTAAAGCACAATAACCAGCTCCAGTTGAGGTTATGCGTTTGGCAGTACTGGAGTGTATTGTTGGGACACTGTAAGTCGATGTCAAATTCGAGGTTAGCAGGTTAGGTTTTGCGGCAATCTGTGTCAAAACTGACGCAAAAAACTTTGTCACAATAAATTATCCATCCATATTTTTTTAACCCCCTGTATAATCACTACCAATGTTTTTTTGTGGATAGCTACTTTAATTGAGAAGCTATTTCCTCTCTTACAAAATTTTAGTTGGGTAAACGGTTTAGCCACAAAAAATATCTTCGAAATCTCTTCAAGCCTGAATCAGTAATTGTAACTTAACACTATAGGCTTGTAGTGATTTAGAAAATATTTTTTGTGGCTACACCGTTCACCCAACTAAAATTTTGTAAGAGAGGAAATAGCTTCCAAATTAAAGTAACTATTCAGAAAAAAAAAATGGTAATGATTATACAGGGGGTTAAAAATTTAAAAAAAGTTAATCATTTTTAAAGCCCTCTAGCGGCTAAACGAAGCAACTTTGAATAGAGGTGAGTTTGGTTAAATCGTCCTATTTTGGCCTCAGGAATATGTGTTATTAATTTGTATAGACCTTTCGGGGACACCCTATATAATAAAGTAACGTACAGAACAGATATACATAACCTGACTACTAGATTTCGTGGACTTATTTCACCTCCACTTCACTCAACTGCTATTTTTGAAAGATCATTTTCTTATCAAATATATTCTGAGTATAATAAAATACCTTGTCCATTTAAACATTACAGTCTTGCAAAATTTAAATATGTAATCCATACTCAATTGGCTTTAAAACAGAGATCAATTTAAAATATAATCTCCTTCAAATTTTATATTTAAAATAATATAGTAGTTCTGGTCAGTAAACATTCCCAATAATGTGAGTTAAATATATATTATATTTTACTATATTTTTATTACTATTCATATGTTTGTATTAAAAATAAATAGATATTAGGTTAGAGTAAATTTTTCATTTGGAGCACATTTAATAATATTCATCTTTTTTTCACCTTAGCATTAGGCATATAATACAATTTGTTTTCGTTTTATATCAAGGTTTAGATGGTAGAACAGATAAGGGTTTGACCTTATCTGAATCTCGCCTTGTGGTTGAACACTATATATACATATATTTATATTTTTATGTTTATTGTTATTGCTGTTACCAATGTGCTCAATAAAGGTTATTATTATTATATTAATTATCAACATGTAGAAGCTATAGAAATGCAACGTCAAGTGAGACAATGCTCTATTTAATTCCCTATGCTGTGTAACGCATTAACATTGCTTCACAAAACGGAAGGTATGAACATCCAAGCCAAATTCTAAACAATTATCGATACGCAGACGATTATGTTTCCCATGATGAAAGTGTCCATGATTTTCCATAATTATTTGAATACGTCAATAAAATAAGCATACAACACGGATTCGAAATGAATTTTAAAAAACACCTATTTTATAGTAGTGTATTAGTTATGAGTGTGAGAGCGAGGATACGGAAGCTCTAACCTTCCGCCTTGCAGGCCAAGCTCCTTCATGGGGTGTTAGTGCCTCACCATTATTATTAGTTATGTATAAAACCAGTTAGGAAACGGCTCATTTAGTGTATTGAGTGAGATTTTGCTGGTCGAACGAAGCGAGATCTCACAAACTCACTTAAGTTACACAACATCGATTTTCCTCGAGTCGCTGCATACAGTTAGATAAGTGTCATTCATTCTGATTAGTTGGATCAATTTTTTCAAAGAACAGTTGATTAATGCTGGATCAGTCAATAAAGCCGCAAAAAATCAAATTCTTGACAGTTTTAATATCCTAAAATCAATATGTCATGTTGTAGTGCAATATGGTGTAAAATCGCTCAAGGGATGGTTATATTCTTCAATCTATCCTTAAAAATGCTCTTCAACGATCAGTTTACTAAGAAATATCAATCGTGAAATTTTAGGCAGTGCCAGACTATGAATTTACTTCTCAGACAATCAATGGCAAATTAAAGGCTTTAAATTGAAATCAAGTGCAACAGTCACAATTTCTCAACAAACGTTACCGCTTCAAAATACCTACGATAAGACTATTACAACTGTTAGTCATAATAATGGTAAACTTCCAAGGAGCATCTGCTGTACTGAAAATATAGTAATAGGTAAACTATTGGCAGATAATTTCACAGCTTTTCTAGATGCCAAGAATGTAGAAAACAGAATTAAAAAATAGGAACGGATTATAATTTTAAAATCAAACAACAACTCATTAAGTCGCCAATTTTATTTATAAAAGTTTGAAAACAAGAGATGTAAAGTCCAATTTGCGAACATTTATAATCCTTATCAAATTCAAGCCGTAAACTGTAGATTTAAAAATTTTGCAAGTGAAACAGTAACCACTTTCTTCAAAATTAACAACTTAGTTCTGAAATTTTAAGCGGCCACACATTTTTTGAAAATAATGGTTGACATGTTTGACGACTTTGAAAAAGATTGCATGCCATTAATTTCAAAATTTGATGACGTTTGAAAGGATTGTCATGAACGATGACAAAAGACAGAGTCGCTCTAATATAAAGGTTCTCTAGAATTTCCTAATGTGTTTTATAAAAGATTTTTTCTAATTTGGAGGAAAATCGTTCTTTAAACTTTAAACCGATGTAATTATAAATGTTATGTTAAATAAATGTCAATGTCAAATGTCAATCGAGTAGATACGTTTTCTCTTTTTTACTTCCCTGACGAAGGAAGTATTGTAATAGCGAAAAAATCACCTTCCAAGATATCTTCAGATCTTCACATTGTCCCTGGATGACGAAAAACAGGTTTTCTCAATTCCGTCCGTCCGTCTGTCTATTTGTTGCCGGTATTACTCAAAGACTATATGTTGGAGGAAGACAATATTTTGCATGGGGATTACATGCTTACCTGGCATGAAACAGAGAAAAAGTCGGTCAAATATATTCCGTGTGAGCAGCTTTAAAAATAAAACTTTGGCTATTTTGTTTTAACTGGGAAATAGACAACAGTATTAATTTGCACATAAGTCAGGCTTTACTCTTGACAAAAATGGGACCCAAACATACAGGGCGATTGTGGTAAAAAATCGGCAACATTCAGCTGTTGAATATAATGCAGTCGCTGCGCTGCAATATCAGGCATGGCCCCTTGGTAGGATGCGATTAACGGGTGCGCTGCTCGCGGCCTGTTTGCTACCCGTTAAAATACGTTCCCTAGGCGCTACGAAATCCCGTGGGTAATACTTTTTTAGTTGATAATTGATGTAATTTGCATTACCAAGCGCTTCCTTTTATTGTTACAGTATTATTACAAACGTGAAGATATTTTTACCCCCAGTTGCGTTTAATTTTTCAAAATAGTTAATGTCACACCTCCCACTTGCGAGGGAAGTTCTGAGTAAAGGTTTTTGCTTTTCCATTTGATGTAACATGCAATTTTTTCTAACTTGTTAGGAAACAACTCTTCCATATCATTATACATCAATTTTTAAAATGGTTCACATAGTGCAGTTAATAATCGCAACAGTGTATTACAAAAGAACACAAGTTTGGAATATAATATTTTAAGGAAATTGTTTAGAAAAGTAGCCAGTTTTATATGTAACGACAGAAAAAGAATCAGACATACGTAGAAAATAATTGCTGCGGAAATAACTGAAAGGTGTCTATATTAAGGAGACGAAGAAGAAAAAAGAATATTTAACAACTTTAATCATACGTATGGAGCCAACACCACCTGAAAGCTGCAGAGCTCCGACGTGTCGTCAGCACCGAAAGGCCGAATTGGACAGAAATAAGAGGCTCGATAAATGCAATCATTTGCCAATTCGGCCTTCCTGTACTGACGTCACGCCGGAGAGCTGCGACCTTGTTCTTGGTATTGATAGAGCACAAGACAAGAACTTCGAACAGATCACGAAAAACTAGTGAAGACCATTCCTACAGGACCAGATGTCATAATGGTGACAGGTAGGGGGAGGGGTTTTATTAGATTTGCATTACTCCTCTCGACATCACCCCTTATTTTATTTTTTGATGTAAAATTAACGTATTCTACTCGTAATTGGCATAATAAAAATAAATGTTCTGAAAATAAATTCAGTTATCACTCAGGTTTGATTCAACCTAACCCAAAACGACTAAAACACTACATTCTAAAATGTTACATGTTGAAGCAGATATTAATTATTAATAAAATAACATAATAATTGTTGGTAATGGTAACTATAAAAATTCATTATTTTTAAGTAAAGTAGAAAAGGATGAGGTTTCCATTATAATTTAAATCTGAAAACGACTGTTAGTATTGTTACAAAAAGGGCATTATGTAGTCGAATTATTTAACCTACCAGTTGTGCCTTTGTAATAATTTTATTGTATTGCTAACCGTATGAACTTATCACAATGAAAAACAGAACATTGTCTCGATTTAATTATTATGTATTCAAGGGTAATACCACAAGTAGTGGATATATTTTTGACAAATATTTTGTCGTTTCCATGTAAATTATTTGCGTTTAAATTTCACGAAACCAAATCATATCAAAAATGTCACGAGCCGAAGGCGAGTGACATTTAAGTGTGATTTTGTTGAGTGAAATTTGCAATAATTTCTATGGAAATAGCAAAATATTTAAAAAAAATATATCCACTTCGTGTGGTATTTGGGACGACTATTTAACAATATTAATACATAACGATTAACTTTATTGAAAAATAATCCAAAAATTAATATTCATCCTCAATTAAATTCAGCAGATTACTTCCAAAACACAACATTTTAAAATTTTTAAGGCAAGCTCAACTTTGTTCACACAGTTTGTTGGTGTTTAGTTTTAGGTAACCTAGCGATATCTTTAAGGACAGAACATCGTTGCTAAGCGATATTTCGCTACAAGGCTGTTTAGTTTTTGAGTACGTACATTGTTTTGTGAATATTTTGCATGGTGCTCAATATTCCGTGATATACTGCTGTTATTGGTTGAAAAAAGCAAATGTCTGCAATATGATTGGCTTATATGTTATAGTGTTGAATAGTCTCATATACATTTCTGCGTTTTTATACCATTTAGTTTTATCTAATCAACATCGATGCACAATAAAAAATGTAATTTTCGACAAAATGTAGAGGTAATGTCATTTGGCAATTAATACTATAGTATGATCAAAAATTATATTCATTTAGTATGGCTATGGAATAGTTCCTAATTTATGCATGCAACTGAAAGTCATTTAAAAATCAAATGTCAAGTTTGACATTTAAGTATAAACATTGTTGCATTCGTAAATTAGGAATTATTCCATAGCCATACTAGAAGAAAAACAATTTTTGATCATACTTTACCTTTAAAATGGCAAATATTTAATGGTAATATATTATACCTATGTATAGGGCGTATATTTCATGTATATACGATATCGACTAGCATTAATGTACCTTATTGTACAATTTAAAATGGAATTTGCAAATCTCTGTAAAGTTCTTAAAGATTCTCAATAGTGTATCTGTCCCAAAAAGAATGAATGCGTCTTATAGTTTTGAACCCTTTAAATAATTTACTCCTTTAAGCCCTAACATATTGAACTGTAAATTAAAAATATACCGGGTGGATAAAAAAATGACCTCCTTTGGGGCCCGATAACTCATGTTATAGTACATATACAGGTTTGATATTTGCAGAGCTAGTACAGAAAGAGTGAAAAACTAGGTACGCAAAATTTAAATAATTTATTTACTCCGGTACCAGCTGGTTTGCTGTTTTGGAGTCAAAATAAACAGTTTAAAAAAAATAAAAATAATAAAAATACAAATTTCTAAAAATTACATAGAAAAAATGCTTTTACAGGCGTACTTATTTAGCTAGTTAAAATCTAGGTATAGACACTACTTCAACTTATTTAAAAATATGCTTTATTTGCCCCCTATTTTGCATATCTATTGCTATTAAGATTTTCTTAAAGTGCAAAATTTATTTTCTAATTAAATATAAAGATATTTCGTCCCGAGATTCTTCTATCTTTGCCCGCAATTCGTCCAGTTTTTCAAATAGTGCTCTACGCTGAAATTAAACCAGTTCTTGAAGTGCGACCCAGATACAGTAATCCAATGGATTTAAATTAGGTGACTTTGGTGGCCATACTAATTTAGTGTATTCAAAACCGAACGTAAGATTCCGTGTAAAAAGCATTTTCGAAAACCAATCTTCGATCATTATCCCGAGATCCACTTCATAAGCTGATGTAGCAGGAGGGCTGTCTAGTGCCCAACTTGAAGCCGTTTTTGTTTATCTACCAAACTGGAAAAATTAGTCCGCTTCCCTCGGGTTTCTTGAGTCGAGTGTTGGCGTAATAGGTTAAAGTTCTAGCCTTATGAATACTGAAAAAAACGAAACTTAAGGAGTAACGCATGTCAGCTGCGTAACTTTTATATTGGCAATCCCATTACAGAACTAACTACAACAATTTAAAGAACTTACAAGTATTGAACTATGGGGAAAAGGATAGTGACGTTTTATCAAACAGTTCAATAAGTCTAATATCCATAAATAATTCATGAAATTTTGTTACCTGCACAAAAATGCTAGTATTCCTCTACGAGTGGCACAAACACTCAAAAAATCTCGAAAAGGACTCCTCTGGGCGAGTTAAATCAAGAGTTTTTTTTGTGGGAAATTGTAACAGTAAGCGCACACATTTTTTTAAATACAGGGCGTTAAAAGATTGGTTCTGAAAACCCTGATTATTTTTCTCTGAATTATTACAATTTGGCAAAATTAAGTATAGTCTATTGGACTAATATGTACTTATTTTTAAATCAATATCCCTATCGTGGGGACAGATTTATACAAAATATGAATTGTTTAAATTCCCCCTTATCACCTTGTAGAACCCAAATGAGAAGAGTTAGGAAAAATTTTATTTGACTTTTCTTATCATTCTACCACCCTCCAATTTACGGTACTTATTTCTGAAACACCCACTGTATTGTTTTTAATTATTTTTGTAGGAATTTCGTTAACTGTGTATCAAATCCAATATTTTTTAGTTTGTACATTTGCATTTTTACTTCCTTTTACAATAAAGGAAGTATTGGATTTACCCCAAAAATTCGAAATTGAGTTTTCAACAGATCTTCACGTTTTAGAGTCCCCTGAACCCAAAAAACATATTTTTTTACATTGGTCTGTCTGTGTGTGTGTCTGTGTGTGTGTCTGTCTGTCTGTGACAGAATATCTCAAAAACGAAAAGAGGTATGGCGTTGAAACTTCATATATAAGTTTTGTGTACTATGTAGACGAGAAATCAAGCTTTTGAAGAAAATCGCATAACCGGAAGTAGGTGTTTACTCTTGTGATTTTTCAGTTTTTTTCGATTTTTTCAAAAACGGCTCTAACGATTTTTTTTAAACTTTACATTTTTATTACCTTTTTAATGTGTATTGATGTGAGATAGGTGATTTTCCAGTTGAATACTTCTAAAGTAGGTTTCTTTTGTTTTTTTTTCTATTTTTTTATTAACTCCTATTTTAAATAAAACACCCGGTATATTATTAGATTTTCGAATTAACCTTAAAATTCTAGAGAAAATTTGTCTCTTCAACTAACGCTCTATTTTGTACCGTTTTTGTAGAATTTGTAATTTTTGAAAATTTTTGACAAATGCTTCAAAATTAAAAATGAAATTTTTGACTAATTATAAGATCACTGTAAAAGGAAGTTGTGTGAATGTATCATACCATATTCATAATGTTGTTGGCAAACGATTAAAAGATACTGAAGAAAAATTTTTGTTATACGTACTAGCGTTAGACGATGTTAAGGAAGATTTTTGTGTTCCTACCATTGGATTAAATAGAAGAACCCTTGCTTTACTCGATAGCCAATTCAGTTGAGACCAAGACGATGGGGAATTAATATCCTAAATAATGGCATCATTAATAAGTTCCCATGAAATGCTTCATTTTTAGGTTGAAGAAGCTAGTTAAATTTGCCAAAATGCAAGTCTTTCCTGAATTGAAACGGAACTTCGTTGCTAGAAGCGTTCGTTATTATATAATTATTATCTGTGTATTTTCAGTATTTTTAGACTAGGTATTAAAGGTAACGATAAAGGGATGAATAAGTGAATACTGAAGGTTAGTCTATTACGTATTTTATGGCTACTGTACAACACTTAGACACTGACATATTTTGAAAAATCGGTAGAAAATTATTTGCCCAACACTCGTGTTACTTTTGTCGATTGTTGTAGTGACTAGATTTTCTATCCTTCTTTTCAAGGCCTATCCTAAATGAGTTTTTTTTTGAAACACACAATAGATGCTCTACGATTTTTACTAAATGATTTTATTTGTTACAGGTCGTTGATTATATGTTTTCAATTTACAATTAAATATCCATTAGGACATAAGCAAACGTGGATGGAAACGACCACAGATCGACCAAAATGTATAGAGAAAACTTCGGCTGAAAATTACAAATAGCTTATACTGATTATTGGGTTACCTTATAGAACTTTCTATAACTCAGGGATAACATCATCCTACACACTCAAGCTGGTACCAAACCTAATAATCGTAACACAGTTTAAGTTACATAGAGTTATCTCGTTTCAGCAAGAATCTACTTGACAACTTCGTAACTTTGACCTGCGGTCACTTTTGATCTAATCAAGCGAGACGTCGTCTGAATTTTGCCCTGCTGGAACAAATTGCAAATAAAATATTTATGAAACTCCCACTTCCACTGTGCTTAGTGTCTCTATTAGGATCTGCCTTATATTTTGCGACAATAATCCTTTAACTCCACAATAAAAATTAAATGGATGGAAAAAAATATTATTTTGTAATGAAAAAGCATAGACTAAAATGAAATCAGATATGTTGAATACACCCGGTATTTTTCGCGAAAGGGGATTATCAATTCCACGAAAACGGTTGGATTTTGCAGGGAATTTAAAACCGATTTTAATATTAAATCAATAAGCTGGTAAATATTTGATGAGTTCGAAATAAGCAATGTTTGCGCAGTTTTAATTCGCGGGAAACAGAGCAGATTATGAGATTAAATATACAATTTCACTGAATTAAACATGAGATTTTAATTAATATATCCTCAGCGTAGCGCTAATGTAATTACGCAAAACCGAAATTAAAGTTTAGAGATGCTGTAAATTTCTGCAAAAAGTTGTTGCTCTGCTTTACTGATGAAATGAGAAATATAATTTGATTTTCCCTTCGTAAAATTTTCAGCTAACGGTGTAATAGGCTTAACATGAACAGAGCTCTTACAGTTGGCTTGCTGAAATTCGTTTCGGGAAATGTATGCGTGTGGTCGCATTTACATTTTAATTTTGATTATCGCTGCTGACGTTAGTTTTTTATCGCTATTTCGAATAAACGTGTTCGTTCAAAATGGGTAGAAACTAGAGAGCAGCTAAATTAATGTTTGTAGATAATGATCTCGCAGCACAACTTCATGTTTCTTCTGTTCGAAATCTTTAGGTAACATCGAAAACAATTCATCATCTGAATACGTAATATATATATATATATATATATATAGTAAGCATTGAACAGGCCTTTTAGGCCCATAGCTTGGTTGTTTGTTTCCATTTTTTCCTATCTCTAGTTCTTCCTTTCCAATCGGTTATATTCTTCTCCTTCAAGTCCTCTAGTATCGCTTCACGCCACCGCTTCTTTGGTCTGCCTCTTCTTTTCTTGTAATCTGGTTCCCGCCAAGCAATTCTCTTCACTACCCTATCTCCTTCCATTCTTTCAATGTGTCCCAGCCATTGTAATCTCCTCGCTTTTATTACCATATCTATTTTGGGTTCCTTATACATACTGTAAATTTCTTCATTCGTTCTTCTGACATAGATGTCTTCAATTTTTTTCCCTCCGAATACTTTCCTCAATACTTTCCTTTCCCATCTTAACAGTATTTCTTGTGTATTCTTATTGAGCACCCACGTCTCACCCCCATACAAAGCGGTTGGTCTTATTACTGTCTTATATATAGTTAGTTTGGCCTTTCGTGATAAATGTTTAGATCTTAACAAATGGTTCCATGCTCCGATACATCTATTTGCCTTACTTAACCTTGCTTCAATTTCACGTTGTTCATTGCAATTATTGGTTAGCCTTGCCCCCTAGGTAAACAACTCATCCACTTCTTCAAATTTCATTTTTCCATATTGCGTGTGTAGTTCGAGGTAGTTTATTTTGTCTTGTGTTTCTCCGATCCTCATAAATTTGCTCTTCTTCTGATTTACTTGCAGTCCCATCTTGTGTGCGGCTTCGATTAAACGTGTAGTTGTTTCTCGGACCTCCTTTGTGCCTCTAGCTAATATCGCCACATCGTCAGCGTAGGCGATGACTTGGTGACCCTTGTACAGCAGGTGTCCACTCCGATTTAGTTGACTGTCATGCATAATTTTTTCCAATACTGCATTGAACAATAATGTTGATAAGGGATCTCCTTGTCTCAGACCGGATGTCACCACAAATTCTTCTGATATTCCTCCCCTTGACTTTATGTTACTTGTTGTTCTGTTTAGCGTCATATTCAGGATCCTTATCAATTTTGCAGGCACTTTAAAATGTTGCATAGTCTCTATTACTTTGCTTCTCTTTATGGAATCGTATGCCTTTAGGAAATCTATGAATATTATGTTTGCTGGAATTTTGTACTCATAGCTTGTTGTCAACAGTTCCTTCAGTGTAAATATCTGATCTATTGTGCTCCTTCCTGTTCGGAAACCCGCCTGGTACTCACCCATTTGGGGATCCAGTATCGCTTCTAACCTTCTTTTAATTAGCGTTGCCAATGTTTTATAAGTCACATCCAGCAAGGATATTCCTCGATAATTACTACATTCTGACTTATCCCCATTCTTTAAGATAGGAATTATAGTGGAACTTTCCCAATCTTTTGGCATTCGCTCTTCTTCCCAGATAGTCTGCATTAATTCATGGACTTTTTGTATGAGGTCCTCGCCGGCATACTTCAGGTTCTCCGCCGTTATCCCATTTCTCCCCGGACTTTTATTGTTTTTAAGGTTACTGATGATTTCTTCGGTTTCTTCTTTTGTTGGCTCATCAACCTTAATGCTGTCCCTTATTATTGCAACCTCTTCATCTTCCTCTACATTTCCATTTAGAATTTCTTTAAAATGTTCCTTCCACCTGTTCCTAATTCCATCCTCGTCTCCTATTAAATTTCCTTGCTTATCTTTTATGTATATCGCTTGGTGCTCTGTCGACGTTCCTTTTTTTGTTTCTCTATAAAAGTTTTTGATTTCCTTTCTCCGGTAATAGTCTTCTGCTTGCAACCCATTTAACACTGTTGGCAACTACGTTTACGAAACTAATTGTGACAGTTAACAGTGGCGCACCACATATTAAAGACTTATGTGAGGATTTGCAGCTACACTACAAATGCCATTGTCTTTAATCTTTTTGCATATCTCTGTATTATTAAGTATTTAGAAAGCAGATATTTGTGAATAAAATATGTTCTTGACGAAATACTTTTTTCAAGAGATAACTAATTTGAATTCGTTGAATGTGTTACTTGGTGACCCCAGCGCCAGCGTTTAGAAATCATGTAATAGTATATTACAGCCCGAGATGGGAAGTGTTTCATTACTGTCGAAGCGAAGCGTCGAAATCAGCTATTATCTCGAGACTAAGGAAACTTCCTGTCGAGGTTTGTATACTATTTTATTCGCAACTACTTTATTCTAAACAATAATTGGAAAAATTATTATATTATGATACGACAGGTTGCGACGCGCATGAATGGATCAACGAGATTCCCAGTGTCCCTACCTACTCAGCGGGTGGGAATGTACTTCCCGCACTCACTTCCCGCACTTGAGCCGGAAGTAGCGGGCTGAAATGTACGACTTCCCCCAATCAAATGACGTCACGAATGTTAACATTACATATATGGTTGCGAATAAAACAATATTTCAAGGCGGCTTGCGGCAGGGTAGTATTTTCTAGTGGATGCAAAGAAAGCTATAAATCTTAACTTAAAACACTTTTACAGCATGTTTGAGCCTACTATTATTATTTTTGTATTGACTCCATAGGCTGTAAGTTTTGGTCAGAAAAGAAAAAACCACAATCTTCCTGAAATTTTTTATCAGAAAGATGTATCTCATTAACTTTTTCGCAATTATTATTATAACTATAACAAAACAATGCATTACTCGGTCAGTTTTCATAGAATATGCAAAAGTTCTCGGCATTGTACAGGAAAAGGTAGTTAGAATACATCTATCTTGCAAGGTTAACCATCTCAAAGCACATTTTTAAGCACATAATGCACTTGTCTTAGTAGGTAACTCAATGTTATTCTAGATACATATACGTTAAGTGTTCTTCAACTCTTAAACATCTGAACATTTCTACCCCATTAGCTCCACGCTTAATCAGGAAACAAAGAGAAGTGTGGTATATGAAGAGTTGTTTTCCTCAAATCCAACGTCTTGTCAGACGTGTGGTCTATAGGTTTTCGTCTAGTTTGATATTACTTGTTTGACTGTGTCCCGCCACTTAGTTCTGTTCACTGTTCTTGGGATAGCAATCTCGATTTCGATATGGAGGAGTTTTTTGCCGTATCAACCCAGCGAGACCTTCCTCTTCTCCACTTACCATCTGCTTTGCCCTGGACTATTAGTTTGTCTATGTTATTGCTGCTGGTGATATGTCATAAAACTTTTAATATGTGTCCATAGATTACACTCGAAGTCCGTTGTTTAGGTTTTATTTCATTAAGAATCGAAGTATTCGTTGGGCGAGCGGTCCAGGGCACTCTTAGTATTCTCCTCCAATACCACATCTCGAAGGCGTCTCAGCTGTATAGCCGAACACGGAACGTATAGGTGTCTGAACCAAGTTAATTTTAATGTTGCGCGTTATATTTTTATCCTTCCATACGGGTGTGAGCTAGGAAATGGTGGATACGTCGACGTATTTCGGCTCAACTACATCGTATTTGCCGATTGAATGTTTGTTGGAAAAATTGTCATTTTTCCGGTCAACTATCATGGCCTTAGTCTCTGGATGTTAATTTCTAAACCGCACTCCAAGCTAAATTGTTCAAGTCTATCCATTAGCTGTATTAACTCATCTTCACTGCGTGCTAGTAGAAGCGTATGGTCCTCGAATCTAAGGTTGGAAATCCTTGAGCCGCCTACCGCAATACCGCCTCTCCAGTCATTCAACGCAGCCCACATTATGTGTTCACTATAAGAGATAAATAGCAAGGATGAAAGAACGTAGCCTCGCCTAACGTCTTTCCTGAATTTGCATTCAATGCTAACTACGGCATCACTATCTTCATAGCGAGTAAGTACACGATGTGGTATGGTACTCCCATTTCTGATAGAATTGGTCATAGTTTATGTCATTTGACCTTGTCAAACGGTTTGACATAGTCTATGACGCTTATGTACATGGGCATATAGTTTTCTAGTTGCCGCAGATTTAAGATTTGTTCTCTTGTACATGTCCGTTAACAAACCCTACTTGTTCAGGGGCAATTTGCAAAACGGGGAAAGGTTGCAACCAGGTTTGGATGATATGAAACATTATTTCACTTTCATGGGTTATTAATGCTATAAGTCTGTAGTTATCGTATTGTGATGGCGTTCCTTTCTTATGTAGGAGGATAATTATCGATGTTGTCCACCCTTTTGGCCATTTTCTTGTTGCCCATATCAGTTGGCAAATCTTATGAAAGATTTCTACTCCATCTTCCCCAACAACTTCAAAACCTCTGCAGTAACCACATCAATCCCTGATGATTTATTGTTGACGAGCTTTCTGATCGCTGCATGGGCTTCTTGTAGTAGGATGTCAGGTTCTTTGTCCCACTCTATGATGTTCGGGATTTCGAACTGTTGTTCGCTGCACAGTTTCTCACAGTAGGTCCTCCAAATTACAAGGACCTCATTGATGTTCGTAATCAGTTTATTGTCTGAGACTGCCCGTTCTGAATGGATCTTTCGCAAGTCTGCAGTTTTGTGCAACAATTACATACTAAATAGTTGGTAGTCCGACCCGCAGTCGGCACCCGGAAGTGTTTTGAAACACAAGAGAGATGTACGCCATAGAGATATAATTAACATGTAGTTAATCTGATTTTTACTTTTTTCGTCTGGCGATGTCCAGGTGAAGAACCGGCGAATATGTTGTTTATACGCCGTAATAGTAATACTGCATTTTCTGTCAATGCAGAACTGCAGCAACTTCTCTCCTCTTTTGTTTCTCGTTCCGATGCAGTATTTGCCAACCACATTGCGTAAGTGATCATTTTCAGTTATGTTACCGATTTCTACGTTTAAATCGCCTAGAATTATAACGATTTCACGGTTGGGAATTTGGGCGGATAGCGCGATGCATAAACGTTTGTTATCATAACTAATCGATTCGTCTGCTAATCTCTCAAAAAACAAACTTTATGACTACTTGGATACAATTGTCTTTCGGAACTAGCTCAAATGGAAACGGCGTGCAGTTCTTTAAGTACTCGGATTAATTAAGAGCCAAAAGGGCGCCAACGAATCTTTACCAAGTAACGACAAGTGTATCCAGGAATTCAAAGAGAATTCGTAGATTAAGTTAGCACAAAATATTCTAAAAGAGAAGCTCAACTGAACTACAGGTAGCAGTAACAAAATCAAAACCACAATTATACTGTGATACCAGCACAGTATAATTGTTATTAATTCATTAACATTTATCACAAATTTCAGATAATTAACAATACAGATATAAGGTTCGCAAGAACACTAAATTACATAAAAGTTCAACTAACGGTACAAATATCATTTACAAGAAATTAAAACCAATTGCGGTGGCGATTCACCTCTGCTCCGTGGTTGGAACAAATCATCAGGTAGATACGCAGCTAGTGACGCCAGCTGTATATCTCAGCCGGTGTCCGAAACAAAACGGTTGTACCCTTTCGCACCGAAACACGGATCACAGCGCTTTGTAGCTTTATTTTGATAAAAGGTGCATAAAACCTGATTATGGATGGATGCGCTCGATGGTAAGTGTCAAATTTGCACGGGGGCATGGCATGGGTAATCGGGGCTCTGGACTAACCGCTAACAAAGAGAAAACCCAAGAAACAATCAGGATCGCTTTCGCTAGAGCAAAGCGCGAACAGCGTCAAACAACTCACCTAAGATGCAAGTGCTACTGCTCCGCAACATCAGACGAAGGCCGGAAACCAATTCCAAAACTTGCATTCCCGCAAAAACCACTCGACAAGTTTTACAACGCTAGACCGACATTACCATTCTGCATGCTATGATTCGAAAACGAATTGTGGGAGACGAGGCCGCGCGGAGATACAAAATCGGAGCCATAGACATCGAAAATAATGCGCAAACGAGGCGTAACAAGTTCTCCATTTCTTCGTCGTTTGTCTCTGCTGTTGGCGTATATTGGTCCATTACCGTGCCAGTGCGTTTCCGCAATCCCTGCGATGTGTATTCTGTAGGGTTTTATTTCAATTTGTACTATTGGTAACTTGCCGGTTTGCAGTAATCCCCAAACGTTCCAAGAAGCTATTGGGGTTCATCCGCTGGATGCAGATTTTCCGTGTGGGGCCCAGCGATCCACCACCACATGCCCAGTAGCTAATTTAACACTGTCTATCCTGGATGTAGTACAGTGCCGATCGTAACTCGGATCGCCACGACAAACATTATATATTGAACTCGACATTCCAGTCATGCTTTCGTGGGCGTATAGTGCGGTAACTTCCCATGTCTTTCTGCACTGCAGTGTTCTAGCCCATATAGTCATTTTGACCACGTCTAAAAGTTTCTGAACTAAGCCGTACAGAAGTCATTCTTCGTTCGCCTTGAAAGAGTCTTGATAGTACTGCTGCCTCCTACCAGATATAGGATTTAGGAGAGATTAAATAGGTTGTGGGTAGGATTAAGGTTGGGACACGACTCTATCCCGGTGCTAAGAGGTGGAAGAGAACTAAGGCTTACGTGGGCAGGGTCGCTTCCCTGCAGAAGACCTATTCTCCTTTAGGATCGTAGAGTAGGTCTACGCGCTACCAACAACAAAAGTTCTCGATATTGTATAGTGAAAGGTAGTTAGAATACATTTATCTTGCAGAGTTAACCATCTCATAGAAGGTAATCTACTGTTATAGGTCATTTTTGGTTTGTTCTTGAAGTTCATAGAATAATTTGCGCAACTAGTTCGCTAGGTACTCATCTGTAGAATGTCGAAAATAAACTTCGTCTTGGTCTTCGCCCAAAACCTTTTGACACCAACTTCAGACATCAGCGATTTACGAAATGTTTTGTACTGTCCGTCGAAGATCTTGAAAAATAGCTGCACAAATCGTGTTACATTTTCATTTCGTTGAAGGGTGTCAGAAGGTGGGAGGTGTTCAATAGATATTACATCTCGAGACTTTATTGAGTATTGTTTGGGGGACAGCAGCTACTTTCTTCAATCAAAAGAATTGCTGCAAGCAGTAGAAGTCTAGAAAAATCGGTCATCACGGTTCTGTAAGAAATCTCTGAAAAAACAACCCCGAGCTATACTATAATGAAGAACTATTAACTACTCCCTCCTTTATCATGTTTGTTAAAGATGTGAACTGATAATCGTTTTGCAGGTGAAATGTCAAATATCTAGTATGAACAGCGTAACGCGACATTTTACAATATGTCATAATTTGATGAAACGTGAAAAGTGCATAGATTAGCGATTTAATACACTCGTTCATAAATTTCGTAACCTCTTTTAAAATTTATGGAAGATCATTCATACAAGTACATTTTCTGTTTAATTTGTCTATTCAAAGCAAAGTCTGCTGTCTTTTTCGCAAATCTAAAGAGTTACGCTATTAAGTCATAGTCATTAAGTCAATACAAGCCTTAGCCTTTACCAATTTCTTTATTTCATGTCAAGTTGGTAAAACAAAGTTAGTCTTATGATGTTCCATACAAATTGGTTGCGTAGTTGTACCTGTCGTTATCTAGAAAACCTTGTTGGCTATCTTTAGAACTGATTTTAGTATAAATACTAATCAGAAAATAGGACAAAGAGTGATAATTCTTGTGATTGATGTAGCTCCATGCGATACGAGTCTTCCATTCTCTCTTAAAAGGAGACAATATCCTATTCGTCTTGAATTCCTTAAATCTTGAGTACGTAAGTTTAGACATAAAAGTTTAAATAATTACAAAAGGTTATGAACCGGGAATGTATACTACATTCACGGTTCATTAAAGAGATTTTGTATTGCCGTTTAAAAATACACCGTTTGTAAAAGAACATCTAAAAGTCTAAAGTTTTAAATGTTCTAAGCCTATGGATAGGAATGCGAACAAGTGTAATTAGAGATAAAATTCAAGGTTGCATAGTATAAGAATTTGTCTAATGAAAAAATATACAGACGCGCAGATTTTAATTATACTGCTACCTTTATTTTCATCAACAGCGAAGTATTATATTAATGGCAGAAACTGTTTTTTCAGATACGAGTTACTCCTACCATCCAGCCATTCACGATGATACGTTCGTTCGAAGAAAACAACGACGAAATAGGACGACGTTTACGCTCCAGCAGGTACGTCTTGAAGTAACGAATAAATGTGCTAACGTTAATCTTGGATATTTTACAGCTGGAGGAGTTGGAAAATGCTTTCGCCCAGACGCATTATCCAGACGTCTTCACCCGAGAAGACTTAGCGATGAAAATTAATTTAACCGAAGCCAGAGTCCAAGTAAGCTTAACTATAGGTTTTGGCGTTGTTTTTATGAATTCGTTTGGTTACTTTATTCATTTAATCATAATAACTCTCATTTCGTGACAATTATATAACCTGCTAATTCAATTAATATATTATTTCAAATACTCGGTTATTGTTACTCTTACTGCTAGTAGGTAGTATGAACGTAATCGATATTTTTCATGCAGTTTATTGGGTATTATAATCCTGCAAAGTTAAAAATCGTCATTAACGATATAATAATTGAAATTAAAGATGAACAAGATAATTTATTATTAAAAGAGTAATGAATATTTCTGCAACTGGTTAATCATTTTATAAATTTCTCAGTTAAATAAATTTTTGCTACCTTTCTACTGTTCCTGGCTACATTAATTGACTTGGCTAATATTCTATACTTTCGTTTGCTCGTCAAATGTCAAAGACCCTTTTGAGTAGCAAGAGGGTAATCTGTCTTATAAGCTAAACTGGGCGAGTGACGTTAAGTTGGTGTGCAAGACAAAGGAACATAATTTGCGTACAATGACGCAATCTACAGTTTACAATGCTTAATGTCCTCTAACAGCCCTATGGCTAATCGAAATACGCATTCAACAAAACTGTGCAAGAACAGAGCTTAAACCATTCGCTGAAGGCGAGTCTTATATCTTGATTTTGTCGTAATTTACTGGTAAATATCCACACAAATTATATAGATTATAAAACTGGAAACTACCAAGTAGGCGGTGCTCGGTCTTTCGTCATTTGGCGCTTCGATCTCAACCACAACAAAATGGAGAGCTACCACAGGTACGTAGACAACAAAGTAGCGTGTACAGACAAGAAAATCCGAAGGAATTCGCATATTAAGTACCCCACGAAATTTAAGGTTTTTTAAATCCCATAATGTAGATTCGCCAACTTGGCGGACGCTACGGAACTGAACACGTGGAATCTCTTCGCTCCAGTACCAACAAAATGATTTTATCTCATAAAATTATTGTGACAGAAATACTTATTTTTGAACATTTTAGTGTAAAAGTTAAAAAATATTATCTAGTCAACCTTTAAAAACGTCTAGATTCTATTTTAAATTTTTCTTCAAAAAGAAATTTTTTCTAACAAAATACATTTTCAACCGCTGTAGGATGAATTTTGACTACTTTATGTATATTTATATAAAAACATCTTTTTAAGTATAAAAATATCAACGCACTATAAAAATACTAGATTTACAGTAGAAGCCTTTGTGTTAAAATGTGAGAAGCTTGTAATACAATGTTTAGTTACTGCAATATTTATTTAAACATTGGTGAGTATGCACATAGCATATAATATAAGGCAGATTTTTTGAAAGGCAGTATTACAGAATTCTATGTAACTGTGAGGAAACTCACGGTGAATACATATAAACAAGCTATACAATTATGTCTATTTAGGCACAAAATTTTAAGAATGGGCCTACCGAGATGTATTACCACTGTGTATGTGAAAGACTCGCTCTCATTTTCAATTCGTTGCAATTTTTTCTTATTTTTATTTTCAAATATTCAGACTTTTGCTAAAACACTGACACCTTATACAATTAACTGTATATTTATAATATTTTTATCGGTTTTTATTAAATTAATAATTCCAAGAATCAATATTGGAAAATTATTACCTACTCTCTTGGACAGTGGATACATTACATGTGATATACCCTTTCTAATAACGGTTGATGGAGTGTCCATAGGTACAAAATATTTAGGTAAAAATATCGCAATGCTAATAATACTGAAACAGTAAGACGAAACACTTGGTAATGCGAATTAAATTAATTTACAACAAAAAAAAACATCGTAGTCGGTGAGATTTGAACCTGCGCTCTCAGGAAGAATCTAATTGCTTTACTTGCTAGGATAAATTTAGCTGCCTGAGGAAGTTATATATCGTTGCATTATGAAAGAAACGGTGACATCAGCAGCGACGGCGGACGAACTGCTCCTGATCGGTGCCGATAGAAAAGTAACACACGCAGGTGGGCTGCAGAATAGATGTTTCAGAAAAATAAACCATAAAATTTACATAAAAATAAATAGAAGTTGCTCACGTGAGCGGTTTTGCTGTACAATTTAATAGATTAAATTTGCAAGCTCTGTTTTATTGAATCTCATTCAAATTTGGTACGCTATTAAGCCACAAGGCCGTTCTTGCAGCAAAAGCTAGCATATTAAGGTCAATATAACCACTTAAAAAATACATTGGCAGACAAGTGCACTTCGCACTAGGAAAATACATATGAACTTAAATTATCGTTATGAGAAGAAGGCACTTGTAATTTATATTTACTGCATCGCCCTGATACTAGATATGTATTTGAAATGAAGAAGTGGCAATTACTTTAACCACCCTATATACAGTTACCGTGTAATACTCTGACCTGAAAAAGGACTTCCACATTTACATTATGGTTTAATTCGACACATATGGCACTTCCTTAATCTAAATGAATTAAATGTGACTTAAATTTCTTCAAAATTATTTCAGGTTAAAAAAAGTTTTTCAAGATGTGTTCAATAATTTGAAAAATGTCTAGTTGTTCTTTTGAGATGAAAGCAGGACACCTTCTCATTAAAATGTAATTAATCGGAGATAATGCAATGGTGGCAACAGATAAAAGTCTGACGACATAGTACACATCAGGAATTCCGGGGAGACTAACGATGTGGATCTGGCAAGTACTAAATAAGTTTTAAGCCCTACTAAAACTACTTTGCCGCTAATACCTTCTGCGAAATGTGTTTTCCGATTATTGACATCTGTCTTCGCCACTTAGCTAGCTTTTACCTCTTATCTTTAACAGCATTATTTTATAAATAACCGTATTTCGCCGGCGCCACCTAAAATAATCGAATTGGCGATATAACGAGTTCTGGCGACTGGATCTCGAGATATTTACTGAAAGAATGGGATTTTAGAAGTTACTCTGGTGCTTATTGAAGTCGACACGTTCGCAATAACAGAGGATAAAGCCTGATTTGGAGTAAGCCACGTGTAACTGAGTTCGCTCCGCGATTCCAACAGCATTAACTTCACCGAAAGGGACTTTGCTTTTTATTGAAACTGATGATTTCTGTCTGGGCAGTATTTATTTACATTCCGTTTTGAAAGTTAGGCACCATTAATCACACCAAATTGAATTTATAGGCGCCTTAAGTAACATTATCGAGCAACAACCATATTTTTTGAAGAATGATGTAAAGCAAAGGATCTAACGCGCAGCAAAAGCTAAAAACTAAGGATATCACTAACACATACCTAATTGATCAATTAGGATATTCGAGTGTTGATTCTAGATAGCTACCAGTCCTACTACTATAGTTATTTATATACCAAGGACGTAATAAAGCGTTGTTTATGGCCCGTGGGGTGAAAATTAGAGCTCAAGGCGTTACCGCGGGCTCTAACACTGCAAGGGCCCTAAACGCTAGTTACCCATGCATTTTATATACTCACAGGAATATTCACAATTAAAACCAGATTTATGATTTTTATAAATTTCGGCAACCAACTATGTGACTAATTGTCTCTTAGCGGGCCGTAAAGTACTTTATGGCTTTTGGGCAGTAAAGTGACACATTACGCCCTCAAAGATAGTGTATGAAGTAACCAATTCCGTCCGGTCGTACATAAACCGAAGGTGATATGCAATTAATAATTATTTACCTATTTATAAATCTATTATACAGACACACATAACAAAATTCATCAGCTGATCGATATTCATAATTAAAGTAACATAAAGTGTGAAACAAGACGTTTCTTTAGCAGTTCATCGAGACGTTAAACTTTAATGTGACTTCTCGTACGCCTTAGCATTTTAATAATTAGTTTGCCCTTTTCGTTTACCTTGCTAGCTCAGTAGACATACATTTTTTAAATACCCAGTCGTAGTTACGAAAGATTACTATTTGAAAAAAAAATGTTGTTTGCATCTATAGTATTCGTGGGCGCAAAAACTGGCTTCAAATAACATACACAAGAAAAGCCAACTTGTTTACACAAATATATTCACTTGAAAACACATATAAAATAATTAAAAAAATAGTTTGACCGAATATGATTGATCATTTTTAAACACAAATATAAAATGAAAATGGACAACCTACGTGCTATATAGCTTGGGGCACTCGCATGTAGATTAAAATATACATGGAACAATATTAAAATAGAACGCCAGCATAACTCTATTTTAAAAAGCAAATATTAAACTGCTTGAAATCGGTCCTGTTTGAAGCCGGCCCTTTACGAGATTACTTGCGTACAAACCCGGCTTAATTTATATACGTATGCAAATATCTTTGAGTGCGATTCTAACACAACTCTAGTGACTACTCATTGCTGTATCACTTCCTGTAGGTATTAAACTACCTGGCAATGGAGCACTAAGAACTGCTGTGCACCCTGGGCTTGCCTTAGATTGCGTTACTAAACCTTAAATGGATTGTCGTCTGGACTTTTACCATACACGATGCAGGGGAATTACCCTGACTACTAACTGCTGCCGCAATGACTTCACAATGCACGTGCCGAATATATGCGGCTGCATTTCAATTGGTAGATGATAAAAATAGCGTTTGCTAGACACACAAACACTGTTTGCTGCCAAAATGTATGCAGCAAACTTGAAATACGACAAGGTCCTTTATTTTGCCGTAGGAAATTTCGCACAATGACCTAGGAGCTGTTCATCTACATGTGGCTTCGGGCAAAACCTTCTGGTTAACCAACTTTCACCCGCGAAAGATGCTTAAGTTGAAATTCTCCACGATGCTGGTTATTCGCTGTACATATGAAATCAAGTTTCACAATTTGCTGTTTACACAGGGTTGGACTCGCACTTTTCGTTATGCTGGATTGCAATGTTTAAGCCTAATTAACAATAAAAAAGCATGTACATTCAAACTGGCTATATTTATAAACATAAAAATAAACCATCCAGGAAAAGCAACTAGATATACGTTTCGGGGTCCCTAGATGTTGAAAAACACGTTTTCTCAATTCCGTCTGTCTGTCGGTCTGTCTGCTAGCCGTATAGCTCAAAAAGTATTTTTTGGAGGAAGACGATATTTTACATGCGGATTAAATGTCTACCTCGCTCGTACTAAATATACCTTTGGTCAAATAATAATAATAATAATAATAAATGTCTTTATTTCTTACAATTAAAATTATACATAACTATTAATTACAGAAATAATTGCAGTGTAATAGTTGCAGAAACCGCTAAAACCTAACATAATTGTAAAGTAATAAAAGAAATCATTCAACACTCGAAATCTTCATAAATTCCATATAGGGTAAGCACCTTAAAAATAAATTATTGCCTATTTTCACTTTCACCCAGGAACTATTAGTTAAATAAAAGTAATGTTTTGCACACAGCTCGTGCTTTTACCCTTGAGGAGAATATGGCGTTTTCTTGACCGGAACAGATACAGGCGCAGCGATCGATGCGGCAACTCCAGAATTATTGGTTAGACAAAAATTATATTTTGCATTTAGCTTAGAATTTTAAACATGGCCAAGATAGCTAGCTAAGTTAGACCCAGCAGATACAGTTACCACACCTTAAAAACTTTAATTGTGTTTATTGTTGCTTTATCTTAAATTTATTAGAGATAAATAACATTTTGCATATAACTTAAGCTTTTATTCTTGACGAAAATAATACATTTATGATCCAATAGCTAGAGGGTAATTAACATATACAGAGTAAAACAAATTTTCTATTGATATTTCCAATATTTTTAGTTTAAAAACTGCTACTTGCGAGGGAAGTTCCGTGTAAAGCTGTTTATAGGTGTTTTAATACTGTTCGCATGACATATTCGCTATAAATGTTAAACAATATCAAGTAAAGGATGTATCCTTGTCGAATACCATTACGTACTCTAAATCTCTTTGACATGGTACTATTTACTTTTATGAAGGTATAGTTCTTGTGGTATAAGTGACTTATAAGTGTTATTACATGTAAATAATTACCAGTTAACCATATCAGATTTTGTAGTAGTCCTCAAAGTATGGGTGAACATCGTAAAAGAGGTATAGCGATCGCCGCAGACCGCAGCATCGCCAATGCATATATAAATGTACATCGATCGAAACGCACACGAGAAAGGATCCCTCTCGGCCTGGCAGTCTCGAGGGCTCAACTTTTCTCTCGTGGGTTATTTGTAATATAACACATTTACTTAGTTATTAGTATACCTGTAGTTAGACGCTAAACAACTTGATTGATATTGTGTACAGTTTTTATTTGTAGATTTTAAAATTAAATTAATAAGTGTAGGAACATTTTATAGAGAAAAAGACTATCTTCTTGATCTGGATTGCGTCCAATATGAAAGCCTTGAGACTACAGGCTATCTAGTTTTAATAATAAGACAATTTGGATTTTTTAAAAAATTTAGACTAACGAATGGATATGTTACAGGTAACTTGTATAAATCAGTCATTTTTTATATAATGGCTAGGTAGTGCATATAATGCCTACCAAAGTTAGGTAGTTTATGAAATGCATCTCTTATGGCATTCTTCATATGTTGCCTAGGCATTACATATATTCCCTAATGAGCTGTAGGCATTTTACGTAATATATTTGTTAAACAAAATGTTAGCGCTCATTGGTCAATGGATTTAATTTGGGCGTATACCAACTCATCAACCTTGCAAATGCTGTAGGTATTTGTGATAGGCGAACTCATCACTAGAGACAGGCCAACTGATAACCTAACTAATAGCGAAAAATTACAAAATGTACCTGTAAGGATGTCTATAACACACATGATCAAAGACTGCAATTAAACTAAACAAGTTAGGAAAACACACACCCTAGTTATTAGAATCAGCGATGCTGGTTTATTTAACATAACTTCCAACTTCACTAACATAATATATTACCTGCAACCGTGTGGTCGTTATGTAAAATACCTAGGCATTCAATATAACGAAAACCATTTAGCTGAGTATTATGTTTAATCTCAAAAAAACATTAGACAAACGTACTGGTATATTAGTCAATTTATAAAATTACATAAAAGTTCCTTGTAACAGATATATATTTTAAATTTTTTTGTCAGTTTATAGGTAGATCTCTATATGTAGAATAAAACACTGTAAGTTATAGAAATTGAAATCTGTAATTTATTT
Organism: Agriotes lineatus; assembly: GCA_940337035.1. Classification (NCBI taxonomy): domain Eukaryota; kingdom Metazoa; phylum Arthropoda; class Insecta; order Coleoptera; family Elateridae; genus Agriotes; species Agriotes lineatus. The sequence goes on from CALNHX010002994.1 coordinate 49,266, forward strand.
TGAAAATCTAAATTCTTTTAAATACTGGATTTACATTTTGGTTTGACTTACGCAGACCTACGTATAATTCTATAATTTTAATAATATGTTTTGTTTCCTAAGGATCGTTCAAAATAATTTGGATTTGTTTGTAGAATTCTACAGTTTTTCAAATCAAAATTGTGTTTTATTGCAGTTCAATTAAAAGTTTATGACATTTGGCAACATTTTATTTTAGAAATTTGACAGTACACCTGTCATTTCGTTAGATTTTGTGGGTTTATAAATCTGTCTGGGTATCATTGCTTAGTGTAAAACTCTTCGTATATTTTACAACCCTCTCACATTGCTATTGTGAAGATCTAAAGTTTCGTAATTTAGAAGTAAAGAATATTGTCATAAAATTTACTTAGAATAAAATAACAAAACCTTTAGATATGCGAACAAAGAGCATCCTTTATCTAATAGACTTGTCTGTCTGGGACGCTGGTCTGTCCGGGACGCTGTTTTGTCTGTCTGGGACGCTGTTTCAGCAGCCAAACCGTAAGAGATAGAGAAAAAAGTTATGAAAGTTATATGTTTGGAATGGTCATGTCAGGTCAGGAACCGAATTTCAGTCTCTAACACTAATTATTATCTTAATTATATCCTAATCCTAACTTTTTAGGTTAGATTCTAGGCAAATTTTATCAAGGCGAATGCGACTGGTAGTTTGCTACCAACAATGACGTCATATACGTACCGGGTGGCCAATTAAGAAGGGCACTCGGCCCTATTTCGAAAAGTAATTGTCGTAAAGACTTGGGGTAAAAAAAATTATGACCAAAGTGCCCAAGAAAAAATGCTGGAAATTATTTTTAAGTTTCTAGAATGGCCGCCAGGGGGCGTAATCGCATTCTTGAATTTTAAATCTCATTTTTTGAGAAATATTCTTATATTACAGATAGCTAAAATGGACACCGTTTTAAATCTGAGATAAATTCGATTGTTTTTTGTTAAATGCTTTTTGCTCTATCTCTTAAGGGAAAGTGGTGGGGGATGTCCGAACATTTTCGGAAAGAAATGTCAATAACTTAAAAATGGCTGAACGGATTTTGTCAAACTTGGAGTCGTTAAAAAGGGATTTTCTTAGGCTATCAACGCTGCGTTCAGCGGATTAATTTAGATTGCTTGTGTCGCCGCTAGAGGGCGTTCTGCGACAACACTACAAATGAAATGGATTTTCGCAAAAAAATTAAATGCAACGATATCACTTTTATTGCAACAAAATATCGCCAAATAAGGGTGTCACGCTAGTGAAAACCGCATTTCGATATTTGTTTCCTAACCTAAAATATCAGTAAAGGAAATTAAAACTCGAAATAATGTCGCAGCTTTGGGAATATTTTCAGTATACGACAATTACTTTTCGAGATAGGGCCGAGTGCCCTTCTTAATTGGCCACCCGGTACGTGTGGTGAATACGCGTTCTATTTGCAAAGCTGTCTTTTTTGTTTTATTAAATGAGACATTTGTCTCACTGGACTGCTAGTATGTTACTAGTTAGACCACATCCATTTCTGTTATACCTTACTCTGTCAAAATAAAGAAAAATATTTTTAGGGTTTTAAGAAAAGAAATTGAAACTATATTAAGCAATGAGTAACAGTGTTTGGCACAAGAGCCTACAAAAATACGAGCTGTATTGCTGTGGGTATAAATCCCATCGCCCGGCTTCAGCTGGATCTCTAGTTGAATATCACCTTAAACTGCCGTACTAGCATATCCGCAGTAAACGTATTCTTTCTTTTTAATTAAATCATTTTGTATTTCTAATTAGGTAGGCATAGCTTATAGCCTTTTTTAGCATCCAGAGTTGAACTAATCTACAGCGATTCTTCGTGCATTTATCTTAATGAATCCCATTTTTGCGATTTGTTTGTAGTTTTTTGGTCTTTAGTGCGTGCAATTATCCCTGCTTCATGAGCAAGTTGTAATGTATAGGTATTTTGTTCTAACAAAATTTAAGTTTTCCGAAATTAAATTTACCTTACAGTTCTTTGTCGCGCATTTTAAATAGCGCAATCTTCGTTCAAACCTTTTGTTATTGAAATGACTATGACAGCTGTATTTTACATATTTCCTATTGCAAAATTAATTGTTCCCGGATGAGGTATAGTACGCCTGAGCCAAGTCAGTACGAACTGAATGGCAAAAAGCGACTAAATTTCGACTTTTTAATGTGAATGTAACGCAAGCAATAGGAAAATCCTTACGTCTAAGGTAAACGATGAATAAAACATTAAAGTGAAATTATGATCCGCCATATTACAGCATTTACTAGATGAAATATGTCACTTGCAATTTTCTAGAAAATTCCTTTACGACATACATCGTCTCCAGCGACGACAAACCTCTTTCCAAAGTTTCAGAAACAACTTGAAATAGAACAATAAGTAACAAATAAGCGCAAGGGAATGAGTGTATCAATATTGATTACTTGTGGCATAATGATTAACTCACTAAACAAGGCAGTTTTTGCATGGAGATTTTTTAGTTTTATATTTATTTTTGAGTATCTGAATAAATATAATATTTATAAGTAAGATGGTCAAATGCTGTAACAGTAATCAAAATTAGGGGTTCCCCACGGTTCTATTATAGGTCTGGTGTTTATTAATCAAAATATCTTCCACAAATTGCTTTAAATAGTAACGTATCTGATAAATTTTAAAGTAGTCACAATAGATATCGCATACAACTTAAATAATTTTCTATATGTGCCCCTGGATGTAAAGTGTCATTATTGAACCGGGAGAGGGTCTTGAAATGGCCATAAATAATACTGACACCCCTGAAGCTAAGCTATTATTTCAGAACACGACTGGTCCGTTGTACTACAATTTGTTTTATACGTATAGTACTTTTTAGTAGATTCGGTCACTTTAAACAAATTCCTAGTGGAAGTGCTACATCTCAAAATTATAAAACACTTATTGCCTTCTCGTTTTTCAATTCACATAAAAGCATAACTGAAACCATTGTTCTGGTGTTGTCTAATGGGATATGCACCCTTATTTCAGACAATCAGGGATATTATTGTCGACGCTGCGGTAGCTCGTTAATCGCTTATTAGGCCCAAACAATCTCTATCAATGGTGGCAAATAACCTCACTATTGTCAGTTCTAGATGTACACGCTTGGGGTACCGCCTAATTGCGTTTTATTTCCATTCACTTTTCACACTTACCACTTCGGATTAGGAGGCGACAGATCCATTAACAATATATCCCTCGGTATAAAAAATATCCAATGATTTTTAATAAGCTATGGACACAAAGGGGGCTTAAAAAGCGTTATTTTCTTTTCCAATGAGGCCAACCAAGAACGCAACTTGGTCTAAAAAACCGAGTAAATTGCAAATTCGTTCTTTAAATTTATATTCTAAAACGACAAGTCCAATAAGAAGTTCATACTTCAAACAAGTTGCCACCAGGTTCCGACATTAATACAGACATTACTTAAACTTTGTTAAGCGTAAAACGAACGTTAATCTGGCCACTTATAACTTATAAAAGCATGTTCGTACTCGTAATATACTTTTAACGTAAATTTACTTTGGGAAGCTTTTCCGCCAGATCAAATTCGTTTTAATCACACACTTTCCCCACTTATATTTTCTGCACTGCCTCTTACGATGTTTTATCGTATTAAAATAAATAATCCCTTCACTTTCCGTGGAGCCTCTAGCTACTAATCAGATTAAAATTTACACGTTTTAACTGCTATCAAATTGCAAAACCTTTCGGCGCATTTTGTTATGGCCTTATTGAACGGCTTTGTGGGTGTACCATCTGTAATATATGTGTGTTACAATGGTTACTGAGTAAGAACTTCACTTTTGAGTCTTTCAATTTTTATTATTCCCATAATAGTAGTAAAAATATTAACAACTCAATACACATATGCAAAAGTTGCAAACGAGACTTGTCTATTAACACATTTAACTCCTTTTCCAATTAAAAAAAAACAGACTTGTAACTACCAACCAAAAATAAAAAGTGTTATGAAGGGCAAAGAAATAGAAGCATATTACACCTATTTTAGCAAATTACTCACACAAGCATTAGATAAAATGTAATATTAATAAAGATTCCCGATGGCAACGTCGTAAATTTATTTACATTTCAAACTGCTAGCTCAAACAAAATGACAGAGAGGAGTCATAGGATTAAAGAGTACGAAATCAATTCAGCTACCGGTATGAGCAATAATGGCGTCAGGTTTAATAACTTACCTTAATTGGCTCCGCCGAATCTCAAGAAGCAAATGAACTGCGACGAAAAACAGGCTATAAGAAAGTGACAAATACCCAAAGTTAAAAAATAATATATTCTAGTGCTACACATCAACACTACGTTTATTTATAACGACGACAATAAAGCATAGAAAGGCAATAATGACACAAACAAACATAAATAACGTTGATTTCGTGGACGCAAAACGAAAGCAGAGAAAAAGTTATGGAGATATAAATTAATAGAAGAAACTTGATGCAGAAATGGTGCACTGTACTATATGAACAAAAAGCTCTGGCATAAAGGAGCGAGTATGATACCAATTAAGCGAAGTAATAAACGCCCTTAATGAAAAATCCTCAATCAACGCTCAAACAGAATTGCAAGTTAAACTAACACGCGAATACGGTCGTCGAAGAGGCCTTCTCGAACGTAACGCTTTTATGCAAAGAAATAATATTATCAGTAGTTTCTAACAACACAATCTTCGCTTTCATCGCCGCATGTGCCTGCATATAATCAAGCTAACCCGTTGATAAATTAAAAGCGTAATATGAAATCGAAAGGCTTATACGACACAAACAAAACAAAATAATAAATTTCAAATACCAAAAATCTGATGGTCGAGTTCCATTAAAATAATATTTCAGTACTCGAGGCTCGCATCAAATAATTTTTTGGCGTAATTCTGCAAACCAGGAACTTTCTTTGAAAGCGCGAGGTACATTGCTAGGTACCCAAACGATTAGATAGATCTGACCTTGAAGGGAGCGGAGGGTCGAGCAATCAACATAATTGAGCATCAGACGGCTGGACCGTGTTTGATCCTTGGTGTCTACATACGTATTTTTAAATATGGTACGCTCCTCGGCTATCACGTTACAATCTGCGGTAGTCGTTATCCCCTAATATGAGAATTCTTTCCCAGTTTCGACAAGCAAGGCTAGCCACTTACCCGGATTCCGAGCAAAGAGTGCTCACAGAACCTCGAATTTGTGGGGGAACTCGTCTAACATATGATAAAAACTACCATATCTCGAAGTCCAAAATGACACATATACATGATACACCCAAGAAGACAAACCAACAATAATATAACAGCAGCGGAATCATAATTATCAGTTAAGGCAATAAAAAACGAATATGCAGCAGGAAAAGATGACATAATATTGGAAATGGTAAATATGGTGTGATTAAGTAATAAAATGGAGGACCGCTATGTACCATATCGTGTGGGGGCAGGGCGTAGTGCCAGGATAATGGAAGCAAAACATAATAACGACGCTGAATGATAACGAAATGCAAGTAAATACGAAAACTATAGAGCAGAGATACTCATTAAATAGATTACTGAAGTCTTTTCTAATGTCCAGACACCTAAAAATTACAATCTACAGAGCAGGCATACTACTGATAGTGCTCGAGAAAATTCTAAACACGCGGGAGGGAAAAGTACTAAGAAGAATATTTGTGCTGTGATAGAAGATGGAGAATGGCGAATCCGCACGAATGCAGAAGTAAGGAGCCTTAATGGAAATATGGACCTCGTAACAGAAGTGATGAAAAAACGACTAAAATAGCTGGGGCACTTAGAGAGAATGAGGCCTGATATAGCGGTTAGAAGAGCATTCGCAGGACGACCGGGAAGAAGAAAAGGAGAGGAAGGCTCAGAAAGCGCTGGATGAATGGCGTTGAAAAAGACCTGCGCCAGATGAAGATAAAGAGATGGCGGCAACAGACTATGGATAAGACAGAATGGGCAAAGGTCGTCAACTAGACCAAGGTCCTTCAAATACTGTAGCCTCAAGGGTAAGGTAAGAGTAATAGAGCAGTATATCTATCATTAACAATCCTAAAAATATATTCAAAGCTTAGAGAGCAAACTCGGGTAGAAGTTGAAGATATGCTTCAAGAAGAACTGGCAGCATTTTGACTAGGGTGCTGCGAACTGTCATTAAAAAGAAATTTGAAGAGGGTAAAGAACCGAGACTGGCAATTTTAGATATCCAAGCAGCTTTTAACAACCGATCACGAGATGGAGTTTGAAATCGCTTGATAAGACTCGCCGGTAAAATGCAAACGCAAAATTTCTGACACTTGCAAAATGTTTAAAAGTGTGAAACAAGGAGATAGTCTCAACCTGTTGTTGTTCATAATAATGGTAATTAACAAAATACTGAATAAATGCAATGGACGAATAAAAAAGCGTGTAGCAACTAATTTATGCGGATGATATAATGTTATTAGAAAAACTAATAGTGAACTACAAAAGGCATTAAGAATCTGATAAGAAAACTTTGGAAAATTAGGATTAGATATAAACACTAAGCAGGGTAAAGTAATGAGAATAAGTAAGGATGAAACACCAATGACAGAAATGAAAATAGAAAATCAAGGATTGGAACAAGCGGAAAGCTATACGTATATACGAGGAGTAATAACAAAGGATGAAAAAAAGATGATAATACGAAATAGACCCAATAAAGCCCTGCAACTACATATATTATAATATCAATAACACCCTAATTGACAAGCACGGTATAAACAATGAAGCAAAACTGCAAATATAGAAAATATACCTACGTTAACGCATGGCTTTGCAGTTGGACCGGACAAATATAAATCAATAGTAAGAAGAACAACAGAAAATGCAAGGAGCGGCAAAATTACAAATGAAATAATTAGAGACCATCTAGGACAAGACCCAATAATTGCAAAATTAGAAAACGAGGGTTAAGCTGGTATGGACACGCAAGAAAAAAAAATGCCAAATAAAGTAATAGAAATGGAGTAAGGCAGAAGATAGCAACAACGAAATTAGAGATAACATTAAAGGCGTAATAGAAAAAAGAGAAGAGACGGTAAAATACATTTAAAGAGTGGCAAGAAAAAGAAAGAAATATAAAAAATTATTAGACAACCCGAAACCCTAGAGGCATTATGGGTAGATAAAGAAGGAGAACACAAATAGTTAAGTTATAGTTATTTATTGAATAAGTGTTTTAGATGGTGTTTTATCCACGCAAGAATGTTTAAACGCGAGAACGCAGTTCGAGCGTTTAATTTTCTTAAGTGGATAAAACTCAACTAAAACACGAATGCAATACAACGTTTTATCCAACAACTCAATAAATATCTAAAAAACATACGTTTTGTATTGACAGCCATGAAAAGCCATAGTGACAATTTGGAAAGTACCGAAAGATCAAATGTTATACGTTTGGTAGTACTGAAGTGTATTGTCAGTCTATGTCAAATTCGAGAGGTTAATAGGTTAAGTTTTGTTTGTTATTTGACACAGATTGACGCAAAACTTAACCTACAAATTTCGTATTTGGCATAGCTTGACAGTGCTACCAACAATGCAGTAGTAAGTGACATGTTTTTATCCCACTAGTGGAATAAAGTAATTTCATTATTCCACTAGTGGATAAAGTGGTACTTTAGACGGTTCATAAGTGTGGATAAAACTTCAATTATAAGGTGATTGTGGATAAAATTATTTTTAATATTTATAGTACTATAAATATTTCAGTAAGATCTTTATTAGTGCATTATACAGGGTGATTCATAATGAGTGTAACAAACTTCGGCATTTTGTTGGGGAGATCATTTTAAGTAAAAAATGTTATACGAACCTAGGGCCTATTCCACTTCGTTTCAGAACTATAAGAGATCAAAATTATAAAAGTGTAGTAGTTAATCTTTTGGGGTCACCTAAAACAGCTAGTCTACGGGGTTGAAATAAATACAGTTTGAGCACTTGTTATAAATCGTATATTCTCTTTTGTTTTTACATTAAATGTTAATTATAAGTTCATAGCGTATGTTTGGTTTATTAAATGCAACTAGATGTTAAACTTGCCTATTTACTACTACACTAATTTTTTTTGTCAAAAATATTGGTTAAGGTGCCCACCGGGACGCCACTGAACTTAATAATTTTAATCTAGTTAGGGCTCAATTAGCCCCTTTCTACCATAAATAACACTGACAAATTTCAACAAAATCGGCTGAAGGAATTTTTACGAAAAAATTATTTAAAAAAAAAGTTTGCCACGCTGTATCTTGAAAACGAAGCATTACCGGACCTATGTTTATATAAACTTTTCTTCTTAGAATCACTCAAAGAATTACCTCTTGAAGTTTGGCCACGTACTTAAATAACACCCTGTATATGTAAATGTAAAGATGTTTTTACTTTGGAAGCGCAGGTGCTTATTCTTCTTTAAAGATGTCAAAATTAAGCAAGTATTTCATTATGTCTGAATTCAAATTCTCAGTTACACAGAAAAATACTTACTTGTAGAATTGTGGCAAAAGAAATAATCAGAACCGAATTATCTGTCAATTGTTACCAACGCTAGGTAGGTTAACAAATTTAATAAAGCCATTACTACTACCCCAATCAAAATGATGCAGTAAACCTAAAAAACGCAAAAACCACATCAAACGGCTTATAACCGCATTCAAATATCAGTCAATATTTGTAAATAATAATCCTGTAATTCAACAATGACACAGTGTACATATAAGCAAACACCCCCAATAGTAACATGTGTAGATTAGCCCTTAGCGTGTTGCCATATTAATTTTATAACACAATACTTCTCTGCAGTGCAAGATTGGTATGTCGGAAGGAAACTATACTACGTAGGGAATATCTATATGAAACTATATTCAGACATGTGTACTTTAAAGGACCCGCTGCCCAGCACACCACACAATAACATATTGGAGTATTCATTTTGTTTGCGAGCAATTCACAGAGGGAGGGCCCAATTTGCAACCCTATTATTATTTGCAGCTAATTACGGCTGGTTTGCTTGCGCACCAAGGGTAAATGCAAAATATGTTTAAGTTGTGGTAAATGTACAATTTTTCCGGCTGCTGTTCAAATAAGTCTGCTTTATAGAATGGTTATCATTGTTCATAGCAATAAATAATTATTATACGGTGTATAGTGCGTGTTTCACATGACAAGAGCATTAACCTACAAATAATTGTGTATGACACAAGGAAATAAAATTTTTCGGAGCTTAACATAATTTAATTTATCTGAAATGAAAGGGAGAATTAATGGCAAATACTTACAAATATTTTTATTTATTGATCAGTATGTAAAAATAATTTGATACAAAAAAACATGTAATACAATTTGTAAGCGGTTGAAATTATGAAAATAAACCCTTTATAAACGTTTTAAAAAGCTGTTTGGAATATAAAAGGGTTATAAATTAAACTAAAATTGGCGTGGTGTAAATAAAAAGTAAACTTCAAAAGATTAAAAGATGTAAAGAAGAAGAGAATTAAAATAAATGGATGTGGTGAGAACGCCTAAGTAATACAGTTATAATCTACAAAAGCAAATTTCTGGAAGGGGATGCTCAACTGAGTTTATTGTCAAGCTACATTGCATTATCTGAATTGGATAACAAGGAATGGTTTTTAGTGGAAGTGGTTTACATCGAGATTGTTAGCAGAGTGACCGCTTTATGGGATGGATAGGAGGTTTCCATCCAAAGGAGTACTAATTCGACGACGTTGTCATTGAAGTGACATATTATAACTTACAACTAGTTGAGGTTCGTGATACTAGGTAGTCGGAGGCTTGAGGATTTTGGTAGGACGACGTGGATGGTGTTTGGCTGCTTGCATTGCTGCTCAAGAGTCTTTGAGGATTCAGGTTCTTTTGGCGAAGTTCGTGCAGGAAGGTTTGGAAGTTGGGAGATCTTGGTGAGGTTGCAGTATGCGTTGGGATTGGGAGAGGAGAGTGTCGAGTCCAATAACAGGTGACAGAATACAGGTACTTAAATAAAAACTGAAAGAAAATATATAACGAGTGAAGTGAGGTAATTTTAATTAAGGGAGTACTTACCATTTGATATATGCAGATTTGAATAAAGTGTGCCTCCAATGGCAATACCGCCTACCCAGTCATCCAATACAAGGTGCATAATGTATTCTATGTAAATGTTGCATATTATTGGTGACAACACACAACTTTGTGTTAGCCCTTTCTACATGGACGAGAGAATTTGTTGTCATGTTTGACTACTGTTAAACGATGGATAAGATAGATGTTCAGAAATACCCATATTTCCCTTAATTTATTTCACCTAACAAATCTGTAATTATTGCAGTTGTTCTTAAATCTTCTTTATGCAGAGGTAGGAATACTGCCTCAACCCAGTCTTCTGGTTATATTGCTTTAATCAATTTTTGTTCGCATAGTTTATGAAGGATTTTGATTCCATCATCAATATCACCATCCAAAGTTTGAGTGAATCAGAAGTTACTCTATCTGTCGTTGGAGTGTATATTTTAGCTGCCGTTTGAACTACTTACATTACAATATCCGGCCCTGTTTGATAAATAATTGGTTCGCAGCTGTTGAAAATCGTTAGCTAGTAGAATCATCAAAGCACAAATCCTCACAGTGCGCTTCCCATGTTTCTATAATGCAATTCAAAGGTATCATCTGCAAGTTTTTCATCCAATTTGAGGATTAGACAATATTTCAGTTTATATTTCTTGGTATTCATACAGATCTTTGTAAGCATATCTCTAGCGTTATTAGTGTTCACATGCGATTCGGTTTTGTAACGTAGGAACATCTTGCACTTTAGTAATCGCAATTATTATGGCAGTTTCTAAAAATTAATCTCTACATCTTTAAAAATGGCAACAAATGTAACTGAAAAGTTATAATATCTGTAAAGTAAGCTGGTTTAATCAGTAGTTTTAAGTAGTTTGAAGAAAAAAAGAATTAAAATTGTAGAATTTCAGTTGTGAAAATCAAAATATCAATGAAATTTTCCAATCTTGTTAGAGCAAACAAACTAAAATATTAATTTTAAGTATTATGGGATGGGATCAGCCTATTCAAATGTGTACACAATGTAACAGCTGCATTTAGCTTATGCACCCCACAACCTGTTAATGCAAACCGCAACCCGCTGCAGGCAAGGGTTGCGGCAAATGAAATGAAAAATTGATTAATCTTTGTTGCTTGTTGAACTTCCCCGCCGAGTTTCCATGCTATTTAGTTGTGATGAAATTTTACTAATAATTTTTATGGATAGTGTTCGAAACTTTGCAGTGGCGTTCTAATATAACACATTACGTTTTGTTGAAAAATTAAAGCAATTGTTTCAAGTAAAAATATATTGCGGTTACCAAAGCAAAGAAATCAATAAATTACAAATTTAAAATGATCTTTTATCTTGCCTTGGTACAGCAATGTCTAGCAAACAGTGGACGTTACATGGATGGGAGTTAAACTGGATACGATTTTATCCAAATCAGTTTACTAAGAAGATGCGCATTTGTTTCCTTAGTTTTACTTCTTGGCAAAAGCCTTCCGGATTTTTTCAAATCTTCACGTTTCTCGATTCCATCTGCCTGTCTCTCTGTCTGTATGTTGCTGGTGTAAGTCAAAAATATTTGTTTTGGGAAAACAATATTTTACATGTCGATTATACGCCTTCCTGGCATAAAACTGAGAAAGTTTGGGTGAGCACCGTAAAAAAATAAAATTCTGACTATTTTTGCTTTAACTCAAGAACTATTACTTAAATGAAAGTAATATTTTGCACATACCTCAGGTTTTTACTCTTGACAAAAAAAGCATATTTTGGAGCCAACATATACAGGGTGAGCATCTTAAAAGATAACATTTTGTTAGTTTTGTTTTAACTGAGAAATAGATAAAAGTAATCATTTGCACATATCTCAGGCTATACCCTTAACGTAAATGGGATACAACAGATAGAAGATACATTTTATAAGAAACAGAAAGGGGTAACTAATAAGTGCCTTGTGTTAAGATACAGTTGCATTGCAGTTATATGAAGGGTCCAGCGTCATCGTGTACGGTGAACAATCGGCCAAGTCAGGCCAAGTTCGAAGCCCACTGCCGGTAATGCTTTTTTATTTGAAAATTAGTGTAATTCGCATTACCAAGGGTTTTCTTTTATTGCATTTCGAGTTGAGAGTAGATTTTTGTTGTCATTGATGTTGCAGGGCCGCAAACTCAGATATTTTGCTTTAGAATCCAAGATTCTCCCACTGAGCTACACTCCTCTACCATAACATACAAAATTTTACGAATTGTAATGTCAGCACGTAGTCCCCTGATATTTGTATTTCTTTAGAACATTGTGAAGATAAAGTTTAAAATTGCATTTTCTGTTGAATATATTTTCATACGTAATTAAAATAGATCGCTGCGAGCATGTACAAACAGAACGGTTCTCTCCAAAAGTAACATGGGTTGCCTACTTTGAACAAAACGATGCTACATAACGTCTTGATCCTTACAGCTATTTATTTGCAGCAAGTACTTTCTTTTTTAATTTTAGTAAGCACTTGGTATTCGATTTTTATAAACAATTTGGTTATTACCATTTAGAATTAATTTACAAATGTAATTTCCGACAAACGTATATGCTAGAACAGTCAGTATTGTAACGAACTAAGTCCTCGATGTAGGTGATTTAATGCCATACAGTGTGAGGTTAAAAAAATATTTTTAACATTAAGGGTAAACGGTTACAAGAATTATTAATACAATTAGATATAATTTTTATGAAACCCGGAATTGCTATCGTTTGTATTTTGCAGATTATGTTTTTATAGGTCTTTATAGAACGGTCTAGGACATTTGGGCGCGGCCGTTTGGGCGCGGGGACACTTGGGCGCGAGACACTTGGGCGCAAGACACTTGGGCGCGAGACACTTGGGCGCGAGACACTTGGGCGCGATACAGGTCAACATTGGGATTCAGAAACACATTAAGTGTGAATAATTTCAATTTGGCATAAATAAACAAACATTTATTAAATCATTATTTATCCTGAGAAGTTAATGTAATTAATCAAACAATATTAAAAGAATAATCCAATTATTTATTGAAACCGTTATGAGATTAATTTTAAATAAGGTGGTAGTATGTACCTATATTAGATAAATTTTGAAATAAATCCGAATAAAAATAAAGAAGGTAGAATATTAGATTAGTTTTGAAATAATTCTGAATACATAAAAAAGGCAGTACCTATGTTAGATATGAAATAATAATTCTGAATTGAAATAAAGATGGAAATAGATTATATATAGGTGTTGAAAATAATTTTAAATAAAAATTTATTTATTGTGCTGGTAAATGAATAATGCTGTACTATATTTAATCGATTGATGGTTCTAATGTTTAATATGATTCTAATATGTGTTCTGTTTTGACCGAAACTAGTCGACTTCGAGTTTTGTTTATAATGATAATACTTAACAATAAACCTTAAATTTTAAAGTAATCAATTATTTTCGTTATGTTATGAACCGACTAACTGAAGATAAAAGCAGAAATAAGAATAATAATAAATAATCATATAAAAAGATTAATTTTAATAATCAAAATTTATTTTTGACATTTTTACCATTATAATACATATTATTCTTAAAGTAAATATATACAATTTTTTAAAATATAAACAAGAAGCATCTACGCATTTATTTCATAATTGTACGAAATGCCTCTTAAAAATTCTAGAATGTCCCTATTGTTTGCGCCGTCTACATGATTATATTGATTATTATAATCTTTAACCAAATTTTTTATTTTCTACCACACTGGATAAATTTTTGTTTTTTTTTTCAGTGGGCTCATTTCCCGCAAGTAACTGTTCATAAGCGACATCTCTCCTTCTTTGAATAGTTTTCAGGCTGTCGACGAATCTCCAAATGGTTGGATGGTTCATCAATAGCTCTGTTTGTACCCAATCTCTATTCATTTATTCTTTGTTACTTATTATTTTAATGTAATAAATCTCCGCAAAAGATTTGCTAGTATTCACCGGAAAGTTAAAATTTTTAACTTGTTTTAATAATATTCTAATTTTTGACAATTAATATTTCTATACTAAATTTTTGCCGCCCGCCACCTCCTTGGACGTGCTTTAGGTAATTTTTGTTATTTAAAATAAATTTTCAGACCTATGAATAGTAAAGCTAGCTAATACTAATATACGTTAATTAATTTCCTCGCGCCCAAATGTCTCGCGCCCAACTGGCTCTGCGCCTAAGTGTCTTCGTTCCCAAACGGCCGCGCCCGAACGGCCGCGCCCAAACGGCCGCGCCCAAATGTCCGGCTCCGAACCCTCGCAGGCGTGTGCACAACAACTATGCAAAGTTTCATCGCAATCGGATGAATGGTATAGGAACGCATACAAACATTCATTTTCATATATATATCATATTATCTAGTCCATGAACCACGTATCATAAAACACGACTTTACCCTCCCCCGCCCCCAAAAAAAAAACAAAAGGCTGCCAGGTATCCTTATGGAAACGAAAAAGTTATTTTCAACTTCAATCTTTGGTATCATAAATGATGTCCACATCTTTAATATCAGAAGGTTGCGTCTTTGTATCACGTCGGAGTCACCAATATAATGCTCAGTGTCAGTATTAAGAACAAACACTATGAATATTAAGTATTGGAACGCATGTTCTATTGAATGTTTATTTCATATTGCATGTAGTTGTCTAAGCCAACTCCATGAAACACGACAATACCATTCAATAGTACCATTACTTCGGCATTGTGCCGTATGTCGTGAATTGTGCCCTTGTCCAGACTTTTCTTCAGAAGCAACAGTACTGCGTTCTCTAATACTGTTCCTCCCATCTTCAACATTTCATCAGTTGTGGTCATCTCCGGGTGCTTTACAATTTTTCATCTGTTTTGCAGCAACTCTTGCGTCTTCCTTATTTATATCCGGCAATTCTTCTAAACCTACCTTGATAATAGATTCAATCTGACCTTTATGACCTCTATTTTTTCTTCGCCACTGCTCCTCGTGTTCATATTTTCTATTTTCCATATATTTTTTCGCCTCCTTAGTAGTATTAATCGCAACATTCTCATATCACAGTTATCTTCAATAGTACCTTCCATAAGGGCTACAGTAAATACAATAGACAACCTTCAGACAATTCGTTTACTTCTTCGAAAAGCTACCAAATATCCTCATGCACATGGCCTTTGCAGATTATCACAAAGCGTTTGATTTTATCGAAACGTGCTCAAATTTGGAAGCGTTCAGTAGGGCAAGAATCGCCTCGAGATACTTGCAAGACAAACTTAACGACGATATTAGGACGGATCAAGTTACTGTTAAAGGGGGTGTTCTTCAGGGAGACTATCTCTCCAAAACGATGTACTTTAGTGTTGGAAGACCTATGAAAAAACTAGAAAGGGATTAACATTTATGGATACTTTCTAAACCACCTACGTTTCGTGAACGATACAGTCTTGATAACCAATGATATCAGAGACTAAAAGATGTGCTAGAATTTAGAAAAGACAAAAATAATCAGCCCAAACATGAGTAAGTCCTTATTGGAGATCACATAATCAGTGTGATGGTTAAAAGTGTATTTGGGGCATCAAATCAAATTAGGAAAGAAAACCCGAACCACTGAGATAACTCCCCGAATTGGTTTGAGCTGGACAACATTTGGAAATTTTAAATTTTTTTCCAGAAACACAAGTTTTAATAAATTTAAAGCGGTGGCAACATATAGACTAGCAACGGGTTTCACAAAAACGCATGGAAGGGCAGTCTTAGGGGTGTCTCCGAAGAAATCGGACGAAGGACGAAAGTTTTAAATATAGTTCGCACAACTAAAATGGTTTCTTCATGTGCCATCTTCGCTACTAAGTTTGACCGTCATCATGATTAAGGTTCTTCGAAATAGCAGAGTCGAATTGCAATTGAACCACTCTCTTAGGTTCTGCAGCCATGATAGCATTATTCTACCCACAGTTCTCTTGCGTTGGATTTTTCCCAGCATAACAACTTGTAAAAGTTGGCATTTTTGTCCGCACATAATGTGCCTCGAGTATTGTAACTCGTTGTTTTATCTTTAATGTGATTTCTTTTTCGGTATTCATTCCTCTGAGCCCTTCCGCGTTTGAAACTATCCATTCATGACATCTTCAGGATCCTTCCGTAAATCAGCATTTCGAATGCGTCTATCTTATTAGTCCACGTTTCCATTTCATATAGAAGTATAGAATGGATAATTGGATATAGCATTTAATTAATCGAGTTCATCACTTCAACGTCAGGTCCCTAGTACAAAATACCTTTTTAATATTTATAAACGGGCTTCTAGCTGTTTCTATTCTTAAGATTATTTACTATAAAGTAGCATCTCTGATGTTTATTTCCGTAACACTCATAAACTTAATCTTTTTAGTGTTACTCCGTGTTCTGCGCTTGTCTGGGCAACTTTGTTCATTGTTCTCTGCAGATCTTCTAGAGTTTCTCTTATAATAAGGGTGTCGTCCGCATATCTTATATTATTACTCGGTATCCCATTTACCTTGATGCGAGTGGCTTCTGAAGTATATGCTCAGAATGGAAGTGAAACAATGTCGGAGCTAAAATACTGTCCTGCATGACTCGCCGTTTACTCGTTTTATTACTATTATTATTATTATTTTGATATCTCGCTGATCTATGCCCTTGCTTTCCAGTAGTTGAACGAGTTGGGACATGCCTCACTTTGGCAAATGCTTGATTATAGTCTAAGAAATAGCCATACGCATCTTAGTTCACATTAAGAATCATTCAACGGAGATGGCTCGACGACATAAAGAAGAAAGCCGAACAATTATGGTTCCACTCAGCACAGGATCGAAAAATATGGGAAAATAAAGAAGTTCATAAATAAAGGCTAAAATTATTATAGACAAGCACATGCTAGTGGAGAAAAAAAGGATTAGGGGAGGCCCTGAGGGAAACGAAAGACCTAGCAAGAATAGGGTACCACTTATTACAGAATTTTAACAAAAAAGCATAATTGCTGTTCAAGTTGATACTACGAAATAATAATACCAATAGAATAACTACTATTTTCAAAAAGTGTTATCAATATATAGCGTTCGTAGAGGACATTATACTAATCGCAAGAACAAACAAGGATTGAAAAGATGGCAAAGTGGGTCATAAAAGAATCTGAGCAAAAATAATTCAAAAAACGATGAAATATATGGCTATGGCAGTAGATGGGGGAATCGAAACGAACATTTTTTGAGTAAACCGTTGTAGTTTTCTCGCCAAAGAAACATCACAGGATAAGGTAAAACGGATACACGCAGAAAACAAAATATTGAGTGCGAAATCGCCATCAATAAAGCAAAAGTGAAAGTGTAGAAGATAATTAAATGTGAAAAGATGGAAAAAAAACTACTTAGAGGAATTTATTGATATGATGAAGGAAAGGGAAGCGTGGAGAAGAAGGATTAGGACCAAATTCATAGCAGTATATGATGGTTACGAGTGTGAGACCGCATAATTCGAAGTAGTTAGAGTATATCATCTGCATGAGAAATGAAAGAGTGAAAAGGAGGGCGTAGATTCCCATTGAAGCAGAGCAAGGAAAAAGACAAATATAAAATGGGAAGAGGTCTGCCGATTGGAACATAGAGAAAAGAAAGCAGAAACTAAAAAGGATTGTATGATGAATCAAGGGCCTAGGTAGTTTATAATTCCACTGTCGGAAATATTTTATGTATAGTTACATCGATCAATTTAAAGTTAACATTACTTCAAATATAGCTCTATGAGATGGTATAGCAACTTGTTTGCGTTTGTTAACCCCCTGCTTTTACTACAAATTCAGTAGCTTCCAAAACGTTTTCAAAATGTTAACGCTGTTTGATAATAAAACTACGGATCTGAGGTAAAAACCGTAGAGGAGTTATCGAGTTCTTTTTATGTTGCAATGTAACTGGCGATCATAAAAAACTGGGACACTTAAATCATGCACCCTACCTCAAATTGTATGGTGTGACACTGCTTAAATCAGGCTTTACTGAAGCTGAGAAACATACATTGAAAAATAAATGATTAATTTTATGTAATTAATGTAATGTAATTAAGATGACGACGCTAATTCATAGTCATAGCAACATTGCTGCCTATAAATTCTTGTAAACGTTTGGGCTTCGAGGAGACAAGGATCTTGTTTATTCCGGAGTCACGGCACCCCACGCTTTAACAATCATCTGCATCGGTTCGTCTTGGTTATGTGGTTGGTGCTGGCAACTTTGGATTTTCTTAACATATTCCCCATGATCCGGATTTTGTGAAGCCCATGGCAAAACTTCAAGTTGTATTCTTCCAAACATTGGGTAACCAATCTAAAAGTATGGTCTGAGTAGTTGTCGTATACGGAAAATAAAACACACAGTAACTCAATATATTAACAATATTGCTTTAGTACTTACTTTTTGAAACGTGTAGTCGTTTCCAAACACCGACAATGTAGAGGACACCATGAGCTCCTCCAGGATCCGGCAGTATACTGGAGCTGTTAGGCGCCAGTCAACTACATCACAGACTCCTGGACCTCGAGTAGTACTCATCCACCCACAAACGTTTACTAAGAAGCGACCTCTTTTTTGGAGTTGGTAAGACGTACTGCTCTTCGTACCGCGTCTCCACCGGAAAAGCACCAGCCTTCTAGCTTTATTTTCCTCCATTAAAAACTTCTTGATACGGCCAAGTGCTGTACAAACCGATTCTGGAAAATTGGTAGCCTCTTTGTTATCTACCGCAGTGTTGAATAGGTTTTGACGTAGTAAATTTACCGCATTAGCGTCTTCATCTTAGTTCGAAAGTATACGGAAAATAAAATACAGAGTAACTCAATATATTAATAAAATTAGTACTTACCTGTTGAAACTTGTAGTCGTTTCCAATCACCGGCACTACAGAGGCTACCATGACTACCTCCAAGATCCGGCAGTATACTGGAGCCGTTAGTCGCTTCTCAACTACAGCACAGACTCCTGGACATCTAGTAGTACTCATCCACCCCTAAACATTTACTGAGAAGCGACTCCTTTTCTGGGGTTTGTAGACGTACCGTTTATCGTACTCTCTAGTTCGGTACACATGGACGTGTCCATCCGAAAAACTGCAGCCTTCTGGCTTTATATTCCTTCGTTATAAACGGTTTCCGTGCTTATGTTCGCTTCTTCAGCTCTAACTTTTGATGCGGCGACGCGCTCTCCAAACCGATGCTGGAAAATCGGTAGCTTTTTTGGTATCTACCGCAGTGTTGAATGGGTTTTGACGAAGGAAATTTACCACATTGGCGTCTTCATCTTCGATCGAGTCTTAATCATCCTGGCCCAGCTCTTCTACTGATTATCCCGTTCTCTTCAATCTTCTGTTTTGCCAGCGATATAGTATTCTTATTAACACCTAGTATAGGCAATGTAAAAAATTTGAAGAAATTACTGTTATTCCTTTGGATAAGTTAGAAAACTACAGAAAAGAGAATATGTGGCGAAATAATCATTAAAACTACCTCACTTCCCAAATCTTCTTCTTGATCATTATGATTTTGACTAATGCGCTGTGATCCACATTATAGAGCTTCAGTATTTGGAATAGCATTGTTGGGAGTGATGGAACTGAGTATAAGTTTTCCATGTTGGTCCATCGTTTGGGGGAAGGTCCACGTCTTCTCGTCTTCTCGAGCTTGTTTTGGCGAGCCGCAGGCGAGCCATTCGCCTTCTTGAGCCAGTAAAACCTGTTACCTTGCGTGTATTGTTGAATATTTTATTGTTTCCTCACTTGTAAATAACTAGAAATTTACCATTGATTTAAAATGTCAAACTGACAAGTAACTAAATTCATCAATATGACACATACTAAGGAAGACAACTCTGGATTTGCACGCTATCATTTATCTATGAGCACGCTTGTAAAACTGTCTCTCCATGTTGTTATGACATTGGATATGTCCGAAAAAGGATGCCAGAGTATACAATGCTTGATAATCGCTTGTGGAGAGGTGGGGCAGCATATGGTACAGGATTGAGGCATTCTTACGATGAGTTGTTCAAGGTACTTAACGTGCGTGACCATATTCACATCTCAAACGAATCAATGATCCAGCTTTTCATCAGCTTTATATAACTATGGCTGTTACGACTGTTGTAGATTGATTATTTAAAATAAATTTATTTATTTCATGTGGAGCAAATATTTTCTTGATTTGTATAAATTATATGTATATAATCAAAAAACCTTTTTACCCTAAGGTGTAAGGTAATAAATTATAGGAAATACATTTCCTATCAACTTGATTATCGTGGTATCTTGTTAATAAATTAATTGTAAACGCTTTGTATAATACTGATTTAACCACTGGAATACCTACTGGATATTGTTTAACTAATGGGAACTTAATTTAAATTTGATGAGCCAACCTCACAATTTGCAAAACAAGTTCGCTATTATTCGACAACTATTGGTGTTTACGTAATTAAAGCGTTGCCTAGGTGATATCAGTTGCAGGAAGTAAATACACGTCACAAACAAAAAACACTCAGATGAAGCTTCTGCCGGAAGTGCACAAAAACCGTGCTACGCTTGGAATTCACTAAATTCAAAGCTTTTAGGATGAACTTTCCTGACCTTTCTCCAATGGAAACTAGGGCTTAATTCGAGCCCCAGCAAGTTCCACGATTCTTGGACCCCTCTTTCTCCGTTGGGCTACAGAGACAAGCCTCTGAACACGCCCCGTGGAACGGCTCCTGCAGCTCGACCACTGCGAAAAACTTCTCCAATTCAGCCGTTGCCTCAATCTAGAGCTCCCAACTGCTTCCCACGAAAATCTGCCTACCTGTATCTCACAGGGTTCCAATTGTACTGCTCAAACCTCGTACACAACACCTTTTTAAACCTCTGCAGAGGTGCCACGAATCATTGCAATCTACTACAGCACACCCAAAGGATACAGAATTAATTTTCAAAACACACTGAATTGGGAAAAGTGTATTTATTGACGTATTAACACTTATTTATTGGGGAACCCAAAATTAACACTTCTCAGCTTGGCTTCCTTTCCCCAATTGTTTATCTTCGATCTTACATTGTTGTACATTATTTTCAAACCTGCTCTGATTACATTTTGTTTGTTATACAATTTTCACAAACTAAACTAGCACATTAATCAGTGATAATGAGATCCCAGTTGGATTTCCGTGGCGAAATACTGATTAATAGTTACATTTCGCACTGCTAACAACAGTTCATTCTGAAAGTCAAGCTTTTCTCAAACAGTAGCGATAGTTAACGGTCTGTGACTGTCAAATAATGATTCTTTTAAAGCTTAATATAATCTCGTCGAATACTATATATTCGTGATATGCTCAAGACAATGGGAATCTTTAAGGCTTGATTGGGAAACCTCGTTTCGTATCATTGGTTCTTCGTCATCGTTGATTTGTTTTTCCTATATCGAATACTTTAAAATTCTTGTTGTTTGGCACATTCTAGATATTCATTTCATATTGCTACTTTCAGATTTTGCCCTTGTAGAGCTTCATAGCTTAAAACATTATGTTTTTGCAGATGTGACAATTGCAAAATTCTTTTTATGGATTTTAATTTAAATATCATTGACACAGGTTTTGTAAATCTTAAACTTTTCGTTCGTAAGTTCGAAATATATTTTCAATTGCTCATCTGGCTGGAACATCATTATTCAATAATGATCGTATGTTTCATGTATCATGGGAAAATGTATATTAATGCACATTCAAACAGAATTAGTTGATAAATAACAACAGCAAAAGCCAATGTCTGATTGCTTCATTTACTGGAAAGTCGATAGATCCTTTCCAAGTTATTACATCTTATATTCTCTTCTAATACACACACCATGCCCATACCCATTACAGCAACGTTGTTCTACAAATGGAGAGTTTGCACGTTCATGACAAATTGCCTCTACTTGAGTTTTTCACGCACAAGACCTTTCTTCCACTTGTACTGACTAAGGTCAGTCTAATGATTACCTGTCAGGTTCCATGGACCAAATTTTAGCTCTGCTCGTTAGAGTGTCTATTGAAGGTACGTATGAATGCTAAAGATCTTACGGTCTATTCACTGTCAAATTGTTGTGTAATTTAGAATCGCCGTTCCATTGTTTTCTTTGTTGGCTGCTAAACGAACCACCAATTGTGAATTTCATGCCAATATAAAGGTTAGTTCCGGTGTGCCCTCTGATTTGTCAGGTTCTACATTCCGTATCTTCAGTTGGATCTGCCCATTGAGTGACAGCCTTAATGAAAGTTAAGCGTATGGTCATCAGCTCACTGAAATGGCACGGGATGCCCTAGAGACATTCGGTTCTCATCAGGTCTTGTCAGAAACGAAATTCGCGTGACGAGCCACCGGGAAAGCGGGTAACTGTGCGCATGTATCGCGTCACAATCTGACATAATATGACGCATGGGATTATTGAATTGACCCGCGTGTAGGCATAAGCGAATGGTCAAATGTAACTCGATATGACATATCTTCGATCTAAACATGTTAGAATCATTAACAAACATGCGCTCGGCAGCTGGCCGAATCCGCTGCACGCATCTCTCGGTGCTTTTCTAACAGACGAAGAACAATAGCGCGCGGAATAAGGACGAAAAATGCACGTCGAGACACAGGCGTGTCATGTCAAGAGCTGTATTGCATGCTGTAGGGTTTCCATTAACAGATCTTACACTTAAATCTCTTGTTGTGCTTTTGCCGCAACCGCTGGTGCTTTAAAACCCATTTGTCACAGGCAGCGTATCGGTTTTTTCGAATCGAGAAAATTAGGCAATTTTGCTTAATGGGGCCGAAACACGGAATGTGCTACTCGTGATTACAGCCAAACTTCTTTCTATCCACATTCGACGCACAAAAAGTTCTAACGGATTTCCTCTCACGCCATGGTTGATTGTGCCTTTGGACTTCGGCAATGACCAATTGAGATTGCCCATTTTTTCGCCATTAACTCAGCGTCGCTCTTTTATTCCTCCTGAAACGCACATGGCGTGCGAGATTAGCATCGTTTGCTGCTTGGTGAAAACCACAATTAATGCAATTAATAAATAAAAAGCAACATGCAATTACTTTCAAGACGCCAAAGAGAACTTAATCCCATACCTAACTCAGTCAGAAAAAAATATGTTTTAGAAACTGTTAACATGCTTTTACTGAGGATTTACTTCTTCCAGTGGCGGCTTGTGAGGAATCTTAATGGTAGAGCCAACCACCGAACGTTATTTAAGTTGTTCTACCAAAACACCAATATCTCTTCTATCGAAATTATACACACGGGAAAGTCGTGTGTATAAATATACTTTCCGGACGCGGCCTTGCTTCATCTGAACTGGATGAAATCAGCGTTGGTGCAAAAAATTGTAAACAGAAACTCGACACACGCGTATTATCGCATGGGTCACGGAGACTTGAGCCTACACTTACATGGCTCACATTGAATCTTAAAATACCCTTATCTTTTAACCTACTTCTTGCCGCTCTGTACCCGGGGCGGTCTATCAACAGTCGAAAAGCTATGTGCCGCTTCGCTATGTCTCTCATATGTTATGAAAGCAAGCAGCACTTATTGTTTAAACTTTAAAATAAGAAAAATAATGAAAAATTAGTACAAGAAAATTTCTTTCGGATTAAAAAATCTTGAATGACTGGTTTGTGATGGTAGAGCCGTGGCTTTTTGGCTCCTTACAGCGAGCCGCCACTGGCTTCTTCCACCTTCTCTCACTGAAATGTTCTCATATTTAACTAAGAATCTAACCAGTAACAAGAAAAACTGTGCCAATTAAGTAATACTGTGTTTGGTTTCAGGCAGAAGGGCCACCAGTCCAGATGGAACCAGTGGATCTTAGCATCAAGACGCCCGTTGTGCTACAAGTACCTAGGTATCCACCGCAGAGGCTCAAAAACCCTGCACCTACGGGGAAGGTTACTTGTACTCCACCAGGTAGGCCCAGTAGCATTTTTCGTACGGTTAACAGGTTCCTCCTTAAAAGTACTGTTGTCGCGCGGAGTCTTTGCAAAATTATGCGGTGGATGAGGTGTACAACTTTGGATGCGATGTGTTGCAATGATACTAAACAGAATCACTCTTAGGTGTATTGATGATCACCTTACTCGTCATATTTTAGCTTGTGCATCGCATACACTTTGATAACTTTCAATAATTCCCTCCATTCAGGGACGGATTAGCCTACCGAGAAAAATCCCGGAACTAAGTCGTGCCGGTCACACAATGCTGGACATTAACTGACAGCGTGCAAAATCTGTAAAAATTGTTCAATTTGATGTGAAGTGTAATTTATTCGGTGAATCGTACAACATGTTGTCATTAGCAATTACCTTATCTTGTCAACGGTCCTTAAAGTTAAAGTTTATTAAAAATATACTGAAAAATACGTCAGTAAATGATAATTTGTAATAGTCTTTGTTAATAGGATGTGAAAAAGGCATTTTAAACTATATTGACTAATTCTATTATTGACAACACTTTCATACAATTTTATATAATCTATGCACAACTAAGTACATAAATAAAGAAAGTGCGCGAATAATAACTGGCGTACTAATAGTGAAATCTGAGGTATCAAGGCCGAGCTGAGTAGACGACCATGTAAAGAGTGCCTTCTTTCTTTCCCCGCTTTATGATTATATTTACTTCTGTCCTATTGCATCATTGGGGGATTTATGAACCCCCCAACTCATCTATTCGACTGGGTTGAAATCCCTTGTTATCAAATGTGCTACCTGCCAGTGTGTCTTCGAGGGTTTTGCGTCAGCGAAGGGATTTATGGCCCTCCGACTCGTTTACCCGGGCCTTAAAGCCTTGCGTTATGCTTCCAATTGCGCCAACAGAGTTATTGTGTCTTCCACAGTTTTATGATCGCGAGATAGGAATCCATACAGCTCGTGTTCAACGACCTAGAATGCTATAAGGCGTGTGATTTTTAGTACTTGAGTTAACTGACGCGCGTACCTACACTGCGTCCGCGGATGTTGTCAATCACTCGCTACCATCTTCATATTGCGTTTTCAGAATTTCAAAGCGTCAATTTCAAGCGAACCTCCTGCTGACATAAGACGGTTTTGTTTTCACCTGAAGTTTTTGTAGGCTTCATCCTTCAGCGCATTTCGCTGGGTTATTTATTGCCGCTCTACGTGGCAATTTATGTCCGTTACACTACAACCCACGACAAGTGAGATATGCTTTAATCGCATTGTGACCTAGCTACTTTATTTAAAAATAAATCGACTAAACTGGTTGGTTCTAATTTCCCGGTCGCAACAAAAGCTCTCAGTCCGCCCTGCGTGTAGTATTTTTCATTTGCACATGTTCAACATTACAATTAAAATCTATTACTCTTTCGTTTTTCAATCTGTCAGTAATTTTAATTATTTCCGGAACAGCGAGTACTACATATCTGCTTTTGGTCGATCAGTGACAGGCTGCTTATATAAATAAAGATGATTCGGCTTCCTTAAGAACGCAGTGTACCTTGTGTTTCGCCATATACGGCCTTAATGAATAATGTCCATACTCAAACCTATTTAGCCTTCCACTTCTTTTAACTAAAAGTCTAGCAATCAAAACAATTACAGCTAATTACGCACTTAAGAATTATCAGCCTGCGTTGTTGTACTTCAAGGAATTACAATTACTTGAAATGCTTGCACATGGGTGACCTAAAGAAAGCTTGCAAACGTTGTTCAGAATTTTCTTGAAAATTTTAAAGAAAATGACTAAGTAGGGAAGTTTCATGGAGAACGCATTAATTTTTAATCAATTTTGATAATATTTAAAGCCGTAGCTTTGCAACGGCAAATTGAATTCTTTATTTGTATTTTTTTACAGGTTTCATATTTATTAATATAAACTACAGTGTTTAAATAACGAAATAAATAATAAAGTTAATTGTCAACCCTGAAATAAAATGTTTACTGCGTGTGATAAAGCTTAATTAAATTTAAGAAGGATCGCTCGAACGGTTCTTTAAGGTACCTAATATTTATTTAATCATTTTATTCGCCGAGCCGTCAGTAAAGGAGACTCAATAACTTTAATGTTTACTATTCGATATTTAATAATAAACATGCACTAAACAATTAAAAGAGGTCGAATAGCGGTATCTTTGTCGATTTTATACGTTGGGCTTAATTGCTGTGTCGCGAACGCTTTAAAGATATTTATTTACAGTAAAGGTACATCGTCGTTGTACCGTAGGCGGTAATTTTATGTTTATTAGTCTAATTGATATCACCGTCTTCATATTTTAATATGTTTTTACAAAGTGGCAGCTAAAAATCCCAAAACAAAAATTTACAGCGAGAACAATCCCATACAAAATATCGAAAAATTGCTTTTTAATTGAATCCAATCTATCTTAGCAGCTTCCCAGGTGTAGCTGCTAAATGTAATTGGAAATAATAAGAATATGTTACTGATCAATTTAATTATTGTATTAGACACACTAACTTGCCCAAGATCTACAAACCGATGCTAATATTTTAAAATGTATATTTTAATAGTTTTCCGGTTTTTAAAAAAGTACTTTAAATTTATAAATGACTGGTTTTCTCGCTCTCGGGATATTCAGATTATAATTCATTACTAGTGTTTTTTATGGCATGGCTTGTGGTAGGAAGCTTGGTGTCAAAAGTTTTCAGGTTGCGCGAGCGCCTCTGGGGTAACCTAACAACTACCACTGAAATGACAACCAGGACCGACGGCTTAACGTGCTCTCCGAAGCACGGCTGATTGCGATTTTACTACCACTATAGATCGGAGACCCATCCGAGAGCCGACCGCTGCAAACGTTGCTTAACTCTCAACGCTGATTAACCAGTCCTTAGAGCATACAGCTATACAACCAGCATTGCTGTTATGACATATCTTTAGAAAATGGATATATTTCATAGTTATTATTTCACAAGTGTGGAATAGGCCATAACCACCATTATACATTTGATTTCAACGATACTGAGTATGAAGAAGCCAGCATATATTATGTTATAATTATTTATTTCAAATTATTTGACATTAAAATGTAGGTTTAATATTTCCCCTGCAAAATAACTGACATAATGTACAGCGACGCCTGTAATTGGCCTAACGGCTGTTGGCTGAGTACTAAAATAAATAAATAAATAACTAAATAATCTCAAACATTCTTTTACTAAACGGCTGGTATTCTGTAACTAATCAATTTAGCAACCTTTGAGTATATTTTATAATTCAGTATGCGTGGAAACATACATAGTTTAATCTGGAATTCACTAAAATCATACAAAGACGTAACATTAATGTATTTTTGTATGTAATTCTTATAAAATTGAAATTTTTTTAGTTTAATAAATTGCAGCTTCTAAATTCATAGATTTTCCAATAAGTAATGAAATACCTCTATATAATGTGCAGTTAGCTTTGAGAGCTGTTTACGGAATAAATAACAACTACAGATGTATGTTATTTTATAACAAAAATTATAATTGAAATATTATCTCACTGCTATACCTTAATCGCAGGAAATAGCGAAGCAAAGCATTTTTCGTTTTTTCGCGATATTAAATCTAATGTATGACTTCCTCTGCATTTTATCTCTTACTTATGCTGTTTAGAATCCATTATTGTGATTTACACTTTTATTGTGACTTTGTGAATCAGATCAACAGCTTTACGGTGCTTTTTCCGTACTAGTTTAAAACCAAAATCAAACCACTATGACTACATGGGCACAGCTGAGGGCCGGCTAGCTAACAGTGAAGATGGCGTGTGATTCTGCACAAACGCTTAATTTTATTAATGAGTACAAAAGGAGCGCGAGTGCGTCTTCATACAACAACTGTGCTCAGATAGAAACGAGAACTCATGTGCAATTAAATAAACATCATAACCAGGCCGTTACTCAGTTTGCAGTAACTAACACATAAGCGTAGTCAAATGCATTGTAGTCAGAACTATGGTACTTTAATACAAACGTTTAGTACGCCGGGTGCATCCAATAAACATACTATCTAAAATATAACAGTCGAATATATAAGCACAATAGTAATTACGTTAAATGGAAAAACTAGATGGTCAAGGAGTCAATATCATTACTAATATAAATCAAACTTCTATGAGTCCTTAGGGAAAACACATCGTAGGAGCTGGCATCAATTCACAACGCAAGATGCAACGTACAAGAACAAAATTAAGTTACCACACAAGACCCAAAGGTGAAATTTAAAAAATCCTGATCACAAACCAGAGTGTCAATTTTCTACTTGTCAAAAACACAGTAAAAAGCGGCGTTTTACTTTTAAACTGTGTTTTAATTGGCCCACGGCAGTGCTGTAACGTAAAGAACTATTATTTCATATTGTACTAAATATTTACTGTAGTGTTCACTGTAACCAAAGAAATGCGATGCAAGGTGACCAGCTTATCTTTTTTTCATTGACACTTAATTTGCGTTAGCGCATTATTTACATACTTGTGTGACGACACAACTCTGCTATCGCCTCGTTGTGCAAATTTCACACGCATATACGAAAAATACCCTTATCCCACTTGCATTGTAAATATCTATTATAAGAACTTTTTAACGGACAAGAGTGTGATTATAGAAAGATATATACTCAAGAGCTTTATTTTTCTAAAACTATGACTTTTTCTGGTTTTTTCGTAAAGCTAACAGTTTATGTGTAAAAAATCAAATACATTATGATGCATTTTGCTCAATAACTGTGCCGTGCTCATAATGTATTTTATTTTTCGAAGCAAATATTGTTGGTTTTGAAAAGAAAAACAATAAGAGTTAAACAAGTTTTGAAGTAAATAAGGCTTTCTAATACACTTTTTTTGTATAATCAAATTCGCGTCCGTTAAAAATGTCTAATATATCTACCCCCTTTAGGAGCGTGTAACGCGGCGGAACGGGCTTGAAAAAATCTGTGTAAAATGTTTGTTTCAACGTGTTTTCAAAGCACCCTGTATAATGCTTGTTATTGAAGTATAGAAAAGACAGATTACGTTATTTATTAGTATTTCGACTCAAGAGCTTTGAAAGCGCGTAGGAACCACACGTGCGTTCGGACTTAGAATGCCAGGTGCACGTTTCGACGGGGTTTATACGCGATGAGAGCGACTAAGCATCGTGAGGACACAAAGAAACGGCTACAAGCGGAGTAACTGACAGATAACGGAAGGAGGTTAGACGAACGCCGAACGTGTCTGGTTTTGTTAAGGACTTGGTGCCCGCAGTTTTGTGAAATTGTCGCACCTCAACGCGCTTAGGGCGGGCCAATTTCACATATTACAATTCCACACTTGTGCCGTCTTATAGTAACTTGGGCGCTGCGTTTGAAGGCAAGCAGACGTTTTTCCGGAGAGTGCATAGAAGGTAAAAGTGCGAGGGAGTTTTGTATTCTTGGTGCCGTAATTGGACATTAGCTATTCATTTTACCGGCGGCTTATTTAAATCAGTCTAACCCCGGGAGTTCGAAGTAGTTCCGTGTTACTAGAGCTATTTTGAAAATTCGCCTGTACGAGAGAGGCTTCATTGCTCTTTTCCTGCAGTCAAATAGCTTTAATGTGGGTCCGCTAGTTCAGTCAGGCTTAATTGGGAAGACACCCTACCGTCTTTGACATTCCCTTGAGATCAACCTTCTCGACCTAAGGTAACTGTACTAGATTTTACTGTGCTCCACCGACTTGTGAGTTTTCGCCAGTAACGTGCTCATGCAAAGACCGATTATACAGAAACTGGTGTTTGCATGAAAAAAATTAACAAACTTTTCCTGTAGAGAATTCTTCAAAGTTTACACTAGTACATATAGAAGTGTTTTTGTCGTAAAACCAATAACAATGGAACAACCATTTTGAACCCTTTCGCGCTCTGTTAACTATCTGAGTACAACGTATCGATAGGGACTTTTGGCATATCATTTATTGTCCTTTGATCATGTATTTGGACTATTACAGAATTCCTGAGACATCTATTGAAAAATCACTCAGTGAAGTTAGGATCAAATGGTAAATCGATCAACTATGATAATTTTATTAGGTCTACACGTGCTTAAAATACAATAACTCAGGTTATTTTCTCTTCTCTTTTCCTCTTATTTCTTTTCGAGCCTTCAGATGTCCAAATACTAATACAGGCTTCCTTGTTTCCCTTCCATATCCTGCTCTCTTACGTAGGTACGTACATATTCTTTATTGCTGCTAGCTTGTTCGAGCTACTTCTCCGATGTTTCATACCCACAGGGTAAAACTCAGAGATATTTACAGATGTTGCTTAAACATATACCAAGCAATACATGTAAACTGCAATTTAATGGAGTCGTCTGTGTATTAAAATGTTGGGGGTTGGGGGAGTCCCCAAGTAAAATATCTTCTCATTAGCATTTTCAATGCAAACTATGCGTCTTGTTAAATAAAAGTGCTACTGCTGCAATGAGTCAGCTGAATTTCCTTGACTTCCCTGGTTTCTTGTAGCAAATAAAATACGAGTCCCGGTAAACATATCCCGATAAGAGCCACACGTCAGTGCCACACGTCACTTCCCAAATAGCCGCGTTGCATGCTATCCGCTACCGATTTACACCACTGCGGTATAATTTATATTTTAATTAAGATTTCATACCGGCTGTCATACGCCGCGATACAATAATTTACGTTGTACTACGGCACTAATACATAAATACGAACACCATCGACTTCGCGAAAATAGACCGCCGCGCGGATCAATGTGACCGCGCCAACCCCTCGACCAGCTTTCCAGCTTTTCCAAATTTCTGGAAATTATTATTCTAATTGCATTATCGATGTTGCGTGGTATATTCTATTGTTTGAGTTAATTGTCACTAAACTGTAAATTACCTAGTAGGTAGACTTAGTGTACATTACAACAGGAAAGCAATTGCTTTGGATACTATTATTAAATTTTACTAACATTCAAATTCTTTCAAAAGTCCAACTTTTCCACAATTCGTGAATAAAAATCTGAAAACCCGAGTTTTTTGCTAGCTTTTTCCGAGCTTTTAATTTCAAACCTACGAGTATATCCAGGCACCGGCCACTGCGTATTGACACTCAATGGATTTCACGTGCAAGTTTTTTGCTGTACAGCGGTGCGATTGCGGCGCAATATTTTATTAGATAACCGCCATAATTTACTCTTTCATAAGGCGAATGAAGAATGAATTACGGCCCGCAGTTCATAAGGGCGACGCTTTTTATTTATTAAGTGGCTTGTCAGCGCCGTCGTGCGTTTGGTGAAATTGTGCATAAATTCGCCTTAACCTTTGAACCTTTCCCTGTTGCCGAAAAGCCGCAGTCTCATTAGTGTCGTGCAGCATAACGAACCTGCATTGTTGTTTAAAACCGCCGGTTTTGGTTAGGAAGAAAGTTGATAACGTGCCTTTCGGACGGTTTGGGGACGACAAATTGGACTTTTGGATATAGTAAGTAATTGCAACTTGTGCATTTTAGTAATGTTTAATAAACAAAGTTGAAAGATATATCATAATTTTTAATAAGCTCGTGCTAGTTTTTATACTTTACTGCCACTCAGAATAAATTGTATTTTGTACGTATTACATTGCCCCCCCCCCCTTCCGCCCCGATTAATAAATCTCTAACATTGATTTAGTACAACATCAAAGATATGTGCGAATATTTAAAGGTACGGTGTATCTAACGACGCCGTGTTTAGACATTAAGGTTGGTCGTTTGAAGGTGGTCTGTTTTAAGCTATTAGTCGCCGGCGATTATTTTTAAGATAAATTTAGTCTTGCATTCATATTGAATAAAACTGACAGAACAACACTTATCTAAAAATTTAGAAGAACAAGATAGTGGGAACTAGTTGCAGAAAAAAGTGTAGTTTAAATTCGACAGAACAAATACGGATCGGGCAATAAATATTGCTCAAACTGAATGCCCGTGAGGAGTCGTTAGCATAAAGGGGTATCTAATGGGTACACCAACAGTACAAGCGACGGTGGGTCAATGAATAAGGGTGCCAGGTTCAATAACTTACCGAATAAGGCTCCGTAAAACCACGCGGAACAAGTGAGCTACAGGAAGAAACGGATAAGGAGCACCCAAAGGAAAAAACAACATCGGCTAGAAACAAACAACCATAATTTATTTATTTACAACAACATTTGGCGAACAACAACAATATCAGTGCCACATTTTCAGATTCATAGTATCAACTAAGTTGCATTGACTAAGAACTAAATTGTACGCTGGGTCACACGGGAGCATAGTATTAGTAGAAGTTTGATGTGACTGCTCCCGTGATCTACCGGTAGAGAAGAGAAGAAAAGGTATTCCAGATCATGAATGAGTGTAAATAAGTCTATCGACAAGGCGTTGTCGAACGCAACGATCTGATCGTCGAATAATATGGGCAAATGGAGGAAATCACGTCGGTTCATCAGCTTTTCCTATTGGAATTAATAATACTACATGAAACCGAAACGTCGGCGCGGTACACAACAAGGTAATTACTAACAGTAAGCGGTGAAGAGAAATTCATTTGAACACAAAAAAAGTGTTCGAAGCTCTCACCGGGCAGTTTTCATTGACGAACTCAGGAATTTCTCAGCTGGGACGTACAAGGCGCATCGCTACGCGACTAAAATAAAATCATACCTCGAAAAATCGTATAGAAACTGCTGAGGCCTGCAGCTATCTCGAGCGATAAATTCCAAACGCGCAGGAAAACCAAAGAATAGCTGAACGTTGGTGAACAGCAAGGACAATTACATAGCAAACGGAGGAAATACAAAAAGAAAGAGAACATAAAACGATGAAAGAACAGCTATAGCCCACGCAGAACTAATCACTAAAATATCTTACCTTGGTTATTAGGCGGACAGTGGGTATTTTCTTTGCAACATCTTGTTCGGCTTTAATTTGTGTATGTACCTACGTTGTGTATGTTTTCTGGGTATTACGGCGTACTTCGGTTGAGTTACAGACGATTACTTTAGATCTAGACTGTGGTATTTAGGTTAACCGCACTGTGGTCGTATAGAAGCTGGAGACCTTCGCTTCGTACTTCGAAAGAAACTAACGTCATGGAGATCTAATATTCTTTATTATGACCAAGTGTATATGCACTACGTACTTGTTTCGAAGGCTATAATGTCGTCAGACAATTGTCCGTGATTCGTTTAGCAGCGAGAAAGGCTGTTTGCCAGTCTGGTGCAGGCTACTGCGTTTTCGGATTCTGTTACCCCCTAGTGAAGTAAAGAATGCAAAAAGGCGGTGCGCACACAATCGTACTCACAGGTTTCCCTGCGGTGTCGAACTGTCTTACACGTAGTGAGGTAAAGGAGACAAAAGGCGGGTGCGCACACAATTGTACTAACAGGTTTCCCTGCGATGTCGGACTCTGCTGCACTGAGTGAAGTAAGAATTAAACAAGTTGTGATTTGTTACAGCAGTTCTTCGCATTACGGCAGAGCTATGTCATCCACCAGACTTGGCTTTCTGCCATCTGCAGTCCTAATAAGATGCGTTTCATACAAATTACGGAAACCCCACAAAACAAACCTTGTCGCTTGAAGAAAAAGTAGTAATATCTCCATTTACCTTTAGCCTTATTGAATTTTTTATAATTAGTATTTTTATTTTCAAACTTTTTATTCATCATCCACAGGAAATTTTGCTCTTTGATATTTTCTCTTCTTGCTATACTAGCAATTAAAAGGTTTTTCGTTTCGTGGCTAACATTTAAATCGACATGATAATTCATAGCTAAATTATATTAGCCCAAGGGACATACTAAGCGTCTCGATCGGTAGCGCAGCACTGTTGGTGTCATTCTTTAGCAATCTTTAAGAGTCCAAGACAATTTTCCTGGTTAAAACAGTTGTTATTGTTGCCATCAACCTTGTTATTAACATCTACACTGCAAGGATCAAGGATCTCTCCTCTTTGAGGAGGTTTGGGCATTAAGACCACACAAGCTTTTCATGGCCGTTAGAATTATTGGGGCTTGAGCCCAGACTTGCTGTCCCACAACCAGGGGCTTGTGCTTCTGACCAACCTCCCCTCCTGGTCTATAGATAAATATAGAATGAACAGCTCGTGCTTTTAATTTTACCCAAAAACTTCTAATGTCATACATTATTGCAATGGTGTCCATCTAGAAAAAGTTTTTTTTTTTTCGTATTAATACCATCACTGTAAGGAAAACGTTTCGGAAAATTATCTCCAATACAAGATAATACGTTGTAAATTGTGTATATGTTAGACTCAGATGCAGAGTTCTCTCAATTACGAAATGTGGCAGTCGTTAACCCCTAACAAGCGAACTCTTCCTCAGTTTTAACGGGCAAGACTAGCCACATACCCGGCTTACGAGCCAAGGAGGTTCATGGAACCACGACTTCGTAGTTAGAACAGGCCACTCGCCTAAAATAAAAAGAAGAAGAAGATAAGGAATGCTCAGACCGGGAACTGCGTAAAAGATAAATATACTTCTTCTTCTTTTCCTTTTCCCTTATTCGCTAAGGCTAAGGTGTCGGGTTCTCTGTCTATTTCAGGAATTCTCTCTTGTTCCGTGCCAACCGTTTTGCCTTTTCTATGCTTTTCCCTTTCTCCTCGATCGTGTCCAACCATGTTAATCTGGGTCTTCTCCGTCTTCTCTTTTCTCTTCTTGCTTCCATGATTTTTCTTGGTAACCGCTCTTCTCCCATTCGCACCACATGGATATACCATCTTAGTTGTTTTCTTTGATTGCTTCCACTAGTAGTTCTGTTTCGAGTTCTTCTGTTATTGTCAAATGACAGCAATTGTTTTTTAAAATGTCTAAGCTTTCTATGTTAGACCACGAACACATTGATCACTCCTCGTACATATGTATATATTTTCATTGTAGGCTGTCATATTTTAAATAATTAAACAAACCCATACCTTATCGTGATATCAGAATGCAAATAAGCTGATTTCTATAACAAATTAAACGTCGAATGGAAACCTTTAGCGCGATATAGACCAATGCTGTTGGTTTTGAACTACCTTCCAAAGGAATCATTCCTATTTCCACTATTTTGATACCAATCTTTCTTTAGTACCAAACGGAGGTAATTAAAGGGGCACAGACAAGCTAATTAGGGACTTATCTGGCAATTTCAAAAATAGCTTAAATCCGCTATCTGATTAACACAATTGAGGAAATTCCAGAAAGACCCGATAATCAGCACGACAGGCGATTATTTAGCAAGAGGAGTATTTCCTAATTGTCCGAAAAAAATGTGAAAAATCTAAGCCACGGTTTTGTAATATATAAACAGACGTCTAATCTTGAAAATCCATCAAACCACAGAAAATTATTTGAAATCGTGTCATTCCTTTCTAAACTTGACAAAATGTCGCATTTGCAAAGCTCGCGCCGAAAACTTACGTAAGCTTTTTTGTGCGGTTTGATATAATTAGGACGCATTTAGTTTTAATAATCTGTGATTTGTGATCTCCGGCTTGATCTAAATCGACCATGCAACATTAATCGTGTTTCAGTTGTAAAAAATCGGGGAAAGCAATATGTGAAGTACTGGCTCCTAAAAATATAGTACATAAATAATATTTGTAGATAATAACACCAATGTTACTACAAAATATCAGAGAGAAAAACTTTAGAGAGTAAAAACTCTCCCCAGGCAAAGGTTTAACAATTACAACTTGATTCAGTGTCTTTGTACTTGCACAAGATTCCCCATAATCGTAATTCTGTATACCGGAACTAAATTTCTTACATAAGGTCGCGCATTGCCGTCCACAAAATGAAATTACATAGTAGTAAATAATTTAAAAAGATATCTGAAGGACAAGTGATCATTTAATGTTGCTGCTGTGTATTTCAAGGGATTTTAAGAAGTTGGGGAATACAAATCAAGGTGTTTTACTGTAGATAAAGCAGTGGATGTTGTTATTTTTTTCTATACATATATGTATTTATGAGAGGGTTTGGAAAATTTGGCGAAAGAGTAAACATTTAAAATCTCTAAACTAAGTGTGAAACAAAAATAATTTTATTTTCACATAAAACTTTTTCTCTATTAATTTCATTTCAAGAAAAAACGAATTTTTCAAGCAGTAATCGGAATAAATTTTAGTGAAGAGCAATTTTTAATCAAATTAAAGAAATAAACAATGAATTAGGAATTGCAAAGTTATGTCACTTTTGTTGATGAATATCTTGGACGAATCAAAAACAACAATTCTTGCTATTTCAAAACGCACAGAAAGTAAAATGAGAGTTGCTGCAAGGTAATTTTATTAAATGAATTAAGATTGAATTAGTAATTAGTGTAATGAACGAACGTAAATGCTCAATTATTTATAGTTAGTGCTGTTATACTTAATAGAAGTGGTTAGCACGCCTACTTAGTATTAGGGAGGTTGTGGGTTCGACTCCCGTGGCCGTCTGCTCTGATTCAGGTTGTTAGGTGTTTTTTCTGAGTCTGACAGTACTTCTTCACCTTTCCTGGCCTCTATTCCATTCTCCACACCTCCTTTCTCTCGCACATCTTAAAATTCCCGTTCTTGGCTGAAGAGGGATGCAGCTGTCCGTCCCCAGTTGGGGCAATTGAAATTACCTTGAACCTTTGCCATTTTACCTTGATAGAAAGAAGTATTATTGGCTACGCCACTTACTTTCTGCAATAGTAATAATATATTAGTTTCTTCTCTTTTCCTCTTTATCCAAACAGCTTCATAGAAAAGAAAATTATTGAGAAACTGTGATTTACACCTAGGTATATAAGGTTTTTAGAGTTAGTTAACGATTTTCAATATTTAATGGAACTAGACTTCTAGAGTAGCCAACGTCTACATCAGAAGCTTACGTTTTCAACAGAAAATTTACCCTATATGATTGATACTTTTTCTCCCTCTCCCTGTATGGTTTTTATTAACAGTTTTTATTCAATAACAAAGAGAAGGCAACAATGTAGGAGTTCTGTAGCAAATTGGAAGCTGCTTATTTGACAGGAATATGAGGTATAGGATTGGAAGAAAAGAGTATATATTCACTGGGTGCGACATCTAGTTACAGACACAGGAACTATTAAAAATACAAATGAATAACCATACCTTGAAGTCATTTACTAGAATAAAAGATGTAAGGGACATCTTACACAACATAGAAAAAGATAGAGTTAACAAATGAACGCTCGGTATTATGGAGCAAAACTGTGAAAAACAAAGGTGAAATGCATACATTTTAAACAATAGTAGTAGAAAATTTTGCCATTTTCAACCAAAAATTCACACTGTAGGGAATGATTATCTACGAAGATGTTGTGGTGGGACTGTTGAAGATCGTGTGAGAACGGAGCATAACAAACATAAAAATTACATATGAAACAAATGAGAGACGAAAGGTAACGACACAATACTTCAACTGGATTCCAAAGAGAGGAAAAAAGAAAGGAAGGAGACAACGCGGTCGGCCAAAAACTAAATAGAAGGGCAACAATGAAGAAGAATACGAAAAAAGCAATGCTGTAAAGATGTGAGATGCTGAAATTAAAACTACAGTTGTTAAAGCTGATAACTCTCTTTTTCTTCTTCTTCTTGTAGTGCCTTTCTATTGGAGATTAGAAACCATCGTAGCTATTCTGATTTTGTTTGCTGCTCTTCTGAAAAGCTATACCGAGCTGCAGCTCGTTTCAAGTGCGACTAACGATCAGTCCGGATTATCAACATACATTGCATCATATGGACACCTTCACATGGAGTCGTGATGTATTTCGTCCAGAAATACGTATGTAATTTGTATTTCTTATGAAACTCTTTAAAAGATTTTGAAACATTACAAAGCAGTTGACAAATTTTTCTTTCTTACAAATGTAAGATAAATATGCATAAGAAGATTGAGGATAGAGTGGAACGATCATGTGGATCACATAACATTTCTGAGAAAAAAACTATTTGGATGGCTGCTAAAGATGGATTAAGGGTTGTTAGAAAAGTAGGAAATCCTCCTATCTTAAAGTGGGGCAGAAGTATTTTCCTTAAGGTAAAAGAAAGAGCAATAAAGGTAGATATAGATGCAGATCTAGCCATGAGATGTTTCTTCTATTTTGTTCATTTTTCTGCGTCGTCTAGTATACACAAAATGGCAAAAGCGCGTGGCATTTTGAAACTAACCGATGGTGAAAAGTGAAAAAAATTTCCATAACGTCGAACCATCAGTACTGATCGTCAGTCGCATGTGAAACGGGCTTTAGAATATGCAGTCAGGAGGTCCTTCGTCTATCTGTACTCCTCTTCCCTCTGATCATGCCTTGCATGATGTGTGTTTGTAATGAGGACCTTTCTCCTCTCATCGCATCACTTCCGTTTTTGCTACTCTGTCAACCCACGATATTCTCAAGGCATTCCTATAACACCACATTGAAAAAGCTTCTATTTCTCCAATGTTGTTGAGCTTTAGTGTGCACGATTCTACTTCATAGAATAATGTTAAGTAGTTCAATATTCGAGTGCGTAAGTCTATATTAACTTCACGGCCACATAGGAACTTCGAATAATCACCATGTTTTCTTCTTTAATTCCATTTTGAGGCCGTATTGATTGCAATACATATCAGTCCTCTCCCCTATGTATTGTAGATCATTAATGTTATCTGCCAACATGCTTTTCGAAATCTGTGACACAACGATATCCATCCTGATTCATATATCATATGTAACTATCTGTGGGCGAGCACAGTGATCTTCCAAACAGAACCTCTCTGGTTCTTAGACCGTTTCGAAAACCCATATGGTTATTGCCGACAAATTTTGAAAGCTTGCTTCTATTGCGGATGATGCTAAGAAAGCCTTTCAACGCATGACTCGTGAGGGAGATTGTTATGTAATCTGAACATGCTTTCGAGTTGCTCTTTTTGAGTATCAAAGTAAATGGCGAGATCAACTACTCTTTTGTTTTGTAAATCACATTGAATATTTTAAAGAGAGTCAAGTATGTCATCTTCAATAAGTTTTAGAAGAATTTCACCCGGTGCAGTTTGTCATACATCTTTCTCAGCCCCACTTGAGGTGCCAAAATTGTCATATATCTTTGGTCACAGCTCCAATTGAGGTGCCAAAATTATTATATAGCAAATATATGAATATATACCCTCTTGCTTATTAAGAAAAAGTAGTATCAAGAATATTTTCTCATACATTTACTTTTCTACTTATTGAATTATTTTCAATTGGCATTTCTTACTAATGAAAATATGACATTTTAAATTATGTCATGTGATTCTTATTTAAAAATTACCTCGGCTAGACAGTTATTAAGCAATGAGACTCTCCTTCGTCCTCAGCTGAATGGGTTAATGTTAATTTTATTAATCTTCTTATTGTTGAAGACTGAATTATTATAAATTATTATCAAATTGAGTTCTTTGGTCAATTACACTCTCTTGTACATTCAATTAAATTTTCTTATTCAATCACTTAGTTAGTATTTGAAGAATTGGTCTGACATTACAATAAATCAACACAAAAATGTCAAATTATTTAATCAAATGTTTTAACTTTTTCGAACTTTGATGTTAAAATTAATTAAGATACCCTAAACCAAAATATGTTGATTTCTAATTATAATTTCCGAAAACGGCGAGTACCCTAATCAATGTAAATTTAGAAAAATAAATATTCTAAATTACTCTCTTAATATAAATTACAAATATTTCCACTAAGTTTGCCGTACCAAACTTCTTATTTATTTCTGAATGAAATACAAGAAATACGCACTAACCTTATTGAAGTATCGCTTGTACTTGAGTGTATTTTCTATCAGCTCCTAACTGAATGGCAGCCTGTAAACACCTCCTTTGGGTTGTTCACGACCAAAATATCTCGTTGCAGCTCTATGACCTCTTAAGATCTGGATATATGGTAGCACAGCATTCCACAAACACAAACACTTGCACATTTTACTGGTTGAAGCAAATATTATTAAAGGAAATCTAGCCCTTTAACGTGATTATTTTAACGTTGATTATTATTTTCAAGATACTTTTTCACTTCGTGTAAACAACCACACTGGTTGCCCATTACTACTCCCACCAGTTATCTACACACAATTGTTATAACATGATACCCATTAGATATCTGGATATTATTACTGAATTAATTAAGCATCCACACAGCATGCTGCATTACAAGTTGTATTTCCACCTTTTGTTGTTTCGAAGGCATATTCTACTTCTTTTTTCAAAATTTGTGAGCATCCATCTGTTGTCTCTTTTTTATATAAAAATCATTAATGTTGGGTAATTTTAAAGCAATACTGCAGTAGCGATTGCTCTAATTTGTTTAAATCTCAGATACAAAAACAATAAATACCGTATTGCGAATATTTTCGTACAGATTGCTGACTTGTATTTTTACTCCGAAAACTATTGCTTTCTAGTATGAATTCACATCTCGTGTGCAAAAACACGCTTAGTTCGCATTAAAACACGATTATTGCCTTTCCTCTGCAAAACTCATTCACCTGTTCCCCGGAAAACAAAACATGCGTAGAGGTTCTCATGGCCTACATAGTCGAACCCACTAATTATGAAAAACGAAGGAAAAGTGATAGGATTTCAGTGACGCAAATATGGAACGAAATTTTGAAAGGCGAGATTTATTGGCGGCAAATCGGAGCGGATTATCATAATCGCTTTATTCGATATGAGCAGCCGCAATGAATGCTGCAAGAAATTGGAATAATAAATGATTTATGAAGGCCTTCGTTAGACTTATCCGTTAGTAGTTTCGCAACTTCCATAATTTAGTGCCCTGCTCGTCAGTGAGTGGTAAAAGATGAGCTCGGTGGAAATTGATGTCTTGAGAACACCGAGTCGTGCCCACTCAATCTCTCAGATACAAGATGCGCAACCTACTTGTTCTCCACACAAAACCACACCATTGTCAACTCTAGCAAGCCTACGGTAAGCCCGAAATGCAACCAGAAGCATTGCCTTGCAAATATTTTCAAACAATTTGCAAGGTAAAATTCTAATGTGTATAAAATTAACAAAATAATTAAAACACTGGGAGTTGTTTGTAAAACACTTTAGTCAACTTGAGTTGTAAGCTAACTACTACGTAATGTTCATTAAAATTTTTCATGAACCCATCTGTAGAATAGTTTTAGTTGCTACTGCAATTTGGATATCAGTATTGCTTGCAGATAATTTAGGCAACTTGCTGTAGTCGAGCTTTATACCGGTAAAGCACAAACGCTGTTCATTTACATTTTAAACAAAGCTCGCGAATGCCACACATTTTATTCTTTTGCCTTATGCATATACCCACATCTGCATGAAGTTTCCACGTACGGGGGTGGTTCGGAAAGATTTTACACAATCTCAAAGGAAAATATTAACAATGATCAAATGGAGTGGAAGGTTTGGTTTAATTAACAAGTGAGTTTAAGATTTAAGCTTATAACTATGAAAAGACAAAGGTGTTAATTTTTTTTTCTCATACGAAGTGATATTTTAACGATACCTCGGGCTTACCTAAATAGACAACCGTAGAATACATACAATTTGGGGTTTTCGGTGCTTTTCCTGAGTCAACAGAGTGCCTTCTTTGAGGTGAATGCCGGGGCAGTACTTCTCCACCTTTCCTGGCCTCTCTTCCATTCTCCACCCCTTCTTTCTCTCACCCATCCTATAATTCCCGTTATTGGCTGAACAGGGGCGCAAGGTCCCCCAGTTGGGGGAATTGAAATGACATGCAATTCTCACATTATCTTCTACTAACCAAGAGAAGCAGATTTAACATAATTTTAAATCATAAATTCCATATTCATATAATTTCATGATAATATCCTATGAAATATCCTTTGAAAGACGGTTTTTTTTACATTTTTCGTGCTACCTACATCTGGCAAAAGGGTCAACTTGATGTCTAATTGCGTATAAACTTGGTCGTCCACCCTCCCCTTCAAAAAATCTCTAATGCCATTATTTTTCTATCTCGATTTCCTCAAGTTTTTCCTTTCCCTTGCCAATTTTCTGACTTTCTAGATGGCCTTTCCTTGCTTTATTACCGACTCTTTGATTTTATCCTTCCATTAAGCTGTGCATCTACCACTTTTCCTTTGCCCTTCGGACCTCCTTTCAAAAATGCATCGATTGTCTCTGTCTGAGCTCATATCGATAGGTATTCATA
Source organism: Agriotes lineatus (assembly GCA_940337035.1). Classification (NCBI taxonomy): domain Eukaryota; kingdom Metazoa; phylum Arthropoda; class Insecta; order Coleoptera; family Elateridae; genus Agriotes; species Agriotes lineatus. The sequence continues at coordinate 91,605 of CALNHX010002994.1, forward strand.
CCATAAAAGTTGCTTGTTCAACCTTTTGAAGTACTGGTTGTTGTAACTTCTCTATTCTGCTTCTTTTTCTGATTCGATTTCTTTTAGTGCTGCTCATTATCCTTCTCAAATATTTAGTTTCTAGTTTAGATCTATATTTATCTACTGGAGAAGCCGAGTAGTGCAATTGATAGAACGTTAAGTTACATTAAGCAACTCCTTGGTTCGAATCCCACGGTGGGCGGATTTTTTGTCAGTCTTGGTAATTTGTACAAGTCCGGTGAGACCATTCACAGTTGGGCATCAGAGTAACTGTACTCTACTCGGAATCACAGACCTAAGAGATAGAGTAACAAGGTTTGCATATTACTGTATTATTTATTTGACAATAATAGAGTTTGTTTTTCTTGCGTGTTCTATACCTGATTGTCTCGTCTAGTTTCCCATTTATTTGTTGATAATAATAGTTCCAAGGTATGCAATTTTATCGAAGTACTCTAGTTGTTCCTTAATATGTAATATATTACTTTTAACGATGTTAATCTCCATTCCGTTTCTTCTTCTTCTTCTTCTGGTGGTGCTAGTTGTTAGCTGACCTGAAACCTATTGGTCCATTGTGTTTCCCACCGAAATAAAGAAAGTGGAGGTGTCACCAGGCGATATTTCCCCAATAAAGAGTTTCGTCTGACGTAGTCTTGGTATCGAAGCCCAGTTGGCACTGGATTGGCTATTTAGCCAGTGCTCAACTTGGTCTTTTTGCAGTGACACGGGTAATTCCTAAGACTAGTTTAGGGCCGATGAGGGGCTCTTGAGAACCCCTTCTGGCTAGAGCATCAGCTTCTTCCTTACCCCCTATTTCACTATGGCCTGGTACCCATGGTAGTTTGACCCAGTTTTTGCAACGAGTCTATTCAGTTACTTGCAAAATTCCAGCACTAACCTAGAGTTGATCCTGGGCGAACACAGCTCTTAGTGCTGCTTAACTGTATGTGCAAATATAGATATGCAAATTTGAGTATCCATTCTCTTTTCTTGTAGGTTGTTTTTCAGGATGTTTATGTTGCAGTTTTCGTGTATTTTCCCCGATTGTACGTGTATGCTCCATGTAGATTAAATCGATGTTAAGTTGTAGTATCCTAGTCTAGCTCTTCAGGTTTTGTTTTTACATTTTTGAAACTGTATCCTTGCTTTACCGCCTTATCCATGTCGAATTCTTCAAATATTTGTCCGTTAATCCTTACTGGTCGGTTTTTTATTTATGCTTTTGATTATTCTGGTTAATTTTTGGCTGGTTTGCAGTTCTTCTAATGCTTTCCATATATTTTTTGCTACTCGATCGAAGGCAGTCGTAAAATCTAGGAAGGTCAGGTCAAGTTTTTATCTATTGCATTCTCTATTATACTTCTCATCGCAATGATGTGGCCCTGCATTTATCTTTCAGGTCGAAAAACTGCTTGTTTAACCTCTAGTGTAGCTTCGGTTTCGTTCCTAACCGTTTTTCTTGAATTCTTATTCCTTAGTCGTCAGTCATGCGACTGCCTCCTGAGTCTTTTTACTTTTCATTCAATAATTGTTTTCCCGTCTGTCTTCAGGATATGGCTTATTGTAGGCATTCTTCGTTTTGTTACCTGTGTCAATATTTTTCTCTTATGTTGTATTTGTTCTAAGACCGCAACACCACTATGTTTCTTCTATTTGTTTTCTCAATGGTCCAATGGTCCTTTATATAATTTTGGAGTATGTATTACTTGTAACTGATGATAAGCATCGTGCCCTGTAATTGTCGCAACTTGTAGTTTCTTTTTTTTTGTGTGTGGACATAATATTTTTCTCCCAGTCCGCTGGGATCTGTTCTATTCTCTAGGTCTGTAGGAATATTTCTTTTAGCCATATTATCATTGATTTCCCTCCTTTCTTTAGTAATTCCGGTGTAATACCATCCCTCGCAGTGGCTTTTCCGTTTCGTGTTGTTTTTAGTGTTTGTTTTATGTCTTCCAGAGTTATATCCTCAATTTCGCTCGTTTTTTCTTATTATTTGATTTTTAATTCTCTATCTTGATCTTCTTCACGTTTAAAATTGTCTTGGTTGAGGTTTTTTCAAGCTCTCAAGACTCTTTCGGTCGTTGTTCTCTGAATGTCATTTTTTGGAAGTGGTCTATTATGATGTGTTTTTATCGGACTTTTTCCACTGTCTAGGGTGTATATCACACGACGTTTCGGATCAAAACTCCAGAAACGTCGTGTGATGTTGCTCTTCAACCCTTTTCCATAATTGTTTTTTTCTATATAATTTTGTATAAGTGTGTTTTTTATATAATTTAATGTGTTTTTTGTGTTTGTTCTTTCATATTCGCAACATGCTTTCTTCTGAGTCTTTTTTCTTTGGGCGTTTTGATTCACTTTTTTGGTTCCGCATATTTCTCTGACTGTGCGAAGTAGGACTTCTTGGAATTTATGCCATTTTTCGTTTACGTTCCAGAGAGTTTCTGATTGACGTTCTTCTGTTTCTAGAGTGTCTAAACTAGTCGTTAATGTTTTATCGCATTCTTCTTATGTCTCCGAGTGTTCTTTTTCTTATACGTAGCTTTAAATCTTTGTTAATTATTCCAGAACTTGCGGCGTCTCATTCAGTTACCTTTGATTCAATTTCATTGTTGAGGATTATTCATCTCTTCTATTACTATGTTTCCTGTTAGAGTTAAAGTTTGTCTAAGTGTGTACCCTTTATTTAGTATCTTGATACAATTTCCCCTCTTTTTGTGCTGTGTTTTTCCATTTTCTCTACTACCTATACCTTTTTTATATTCCCTGTTCCCACTCGCATCATATTTCTCGCTTGTCTTTTATTAATCCGCCCATATCCGCTAATTTCTCCATACTCGAGTAGGTGGTTAGCCCAACGTCGAAAACCCCATTACTTCTGAACAACTTATTGATACCAGGTTATTCCGATGCTCGGTCGCCAGAACCTCGCCAGTTTTTGGCAGGGTCCCCACGTGCAGATGAGGTTAGTTTTTGTGTTGACTAGATCTTCGCGCCTTACAAAAATTAATCCCTTAGGCTGTATCTATTGCATTTTGAATTCATAGGACGAGGGTAAACCCAGCCTACGCGCCTTAGGATGAGTGTGTAGTCTTGTTACTCTACCTTGACAAGGTGTCAGCTCTCGTGACGTGACGTCAGCACACGTAGGTCGACTTGGTCAATGGTCAAATTTATCGAACCTCGAGGCTGGGGGCGGAGTAAATTCAATTATTCGCCAATTAAATCTATCTGTGCTGACGTCAGGCCGGAGCGCTTAGGCCTTGTTCTTCAGGTGGTATTGATTAATTACCAAAATAAATGTAAATATTTGCAGTAGCAAGATTGTAAAGAATGGTCTTGCAGCTGCAGATATTTCTAAAAATAAAAAATAACCTAATACTCAATGACTATATAAACTCCAGCAACAGTGTCAGTACCGACTTGTGAAAGCATTTTCCAGTTAACGCCGTCGGTTTGAATTACACCTGAAATCAATTCTTAATTGGTTTTCCGCCTACATTTGGCTCGGGCCTGAAATTTAGAAATCGGGACTTATATAACGGCACGGTGTAATTTTTAATTGAATGGTTACTTTGAGCAATGACTGCGATTAATAAGCCACGCCTACTCCTAAAAGATTTTGGCCTCGCGCTGCTACCTGGCAATTATTTATTTTATTATTTTTCCAGCACTTTCTAAAGCGTGCAATTTGTCAACGCCTCACGCAGAAAGTGCGAGGTCTAGTGCTAATGGATCCAATCGCATTGGCTGCTTTGGAAAAGCTAACAAAAGTGGAAGATTCATAAAACAGCGAGATGCTGCACGGCAGACACGCCAGCGGCGTAGAAATGTAAGGGGCCTGGTGCAGGATTTACAATTAACGCCATAAAAATAATTTTTGGTTCATTGAAAAGCAAAAATACTTATGGGCAGTAAGCAATTAAAATAGTGTTTTGGTTACTACTAAATTCATTTGTCTTGGCTTTAACTGCTACAAGACGTGAACGTCTGTACCCATTTTAAATATTTGTTTTAATAATTTTGGACAGTTGTTTCTGGACGACCAAGGTGTCATACAGAGTAGCGTATTTATGCGTTTCTAATTTTAGATAAGTACATTACCTACAATTGCTATAAAGGGAAGAAAAAAATCTGTCCTGTTTGTAGAACGAAATTAAAATTCTGTCCTGCATAGTCAACATGTTTCTCAAGAGGATGTTTATCAAATGTCACGATTTAACCTCCTTATATGTGTCAAATATTTTAGGCGATCCATCATATGTCGTCGGAATTTTGAGAAATTAAATCTTGGCTCTTCATAATTTTTAATTATTACGTCAATTAGGTCCTCTGATCTCTGACTGATAACCTCGAGAAAACCTCAAAATGTAATTGTGTTTCAACGCGCTGCAAATTTTCTTAAAGCCTTGTTTATATTTTAAAACTTTCATAATGGTTGAGAAAACGGTGCATTCTGTATGTACTTACTACGTTATAACGTTTTGTATTTATTTATTTTAGATACCTGCCCTATTCTGTTTTCTTCAACAGTTCTTGTAGAACTGGATCAGGTAAACAAACTTTAGCAACTCAATAATAAATTCAATATTTCCTCAATCTTCAATATGGTACATTGTAAACGTCAATAATGCATTGTGTCTATTTTTCCTCTAAAATGTCAATTGCGTTTTTATAAAATCTACTGGACGTACATGCTTGGGTAAACATTTCACACGGAATTGCTTTATTGAAAAATTATTTGGAACTAATCGGAGTTTTAATCGAGTTTTAGTCGGGCCTTCACTATTCTAATGTCTCTCTGTACAGATAGAAACTTATCTTTGTGGGGATGCTTATCGCTACGCTAAGAAAAAAATTCATAAATTCATTTGTTTGCCTAAGAAAGCAACCGAATAAATTTATTTAGGCTTGGCAAGGACTGTTTTATAAAGGGAGACCATTGAATCGATCTCGTTTTAATAACTTGCGACGAAAACAACTGCAATAAAACAACTACTAATCTGTGCAATTGTTGCAAAGTGCATTGTTGATTTTTTTTGAGAAAAAAGTACTGTGCGTCGATCAATTTTACTCTTATAAAATTTAGGCTGTACACAATCTCTATCTTTTATTCTAATTCTGACTTTATTGGTTCAATTTCCCAACAAGATTTTTAGGAATCTTAAATATAACTACACAAATATTTTAAATGAGGCACAAAATGCTTCTTTTTCTTTATGATGTATATACTACAGAACTGTAGAAAAAAATTAACATAATGTTTCTTTCGAACGTATACTACTACATATACTAAAAAAGACCTTCAGGCGTATCGTTATCACTGTTCCTATGTCCTGTCGAGCAGCTTAGAAAACTTTATTGTAAGTTGTTGTTAATCCTACCGACTGCGCCATATTGATAAAGAAAGCTTTTCTCGAGAGATATTTTATTTGAAATTGTAGTCATCAAGTACTCTTGACGCAAATATTTACACTTACTTTCACTTTTTGTTTCTCAACGGTTTAAAGATATTTAAAGATATTTATTCCTCTAACTTTATTTAAAAGTTTTTAGACATCGCTATCGCATATTTGTCAAACAGCCTTGAAAATGTTCTTTTAAACTGTTCTTGAGTCTACAGTTTTACCGACAGCAAAAATATGTTATTTTAAAATGTCGCTTTTGGGTATTCTTGACGCAAATATTTGTTATTACTTTTATTCTGGGTTCTGTTAAAGGCAATATGTAAATCTAACTGGTGGAATTTTTATTTATGAAAATGGTTTTAGCAATCGAATAAATCAAGTGCACATATACTAAATAATAGTATAATTGAATTTTTCACATTTTTATGCAAAGAACTGGTTATTTAACCGTTTAAAAATGCATTTCTCCAATTTCATTAAAAACTTTTAGACGTATCGCTATTATTGGTTTTGATCTTGCCGACTATATCATATCGATAGAGATAGCTTTCATCGACAGATATTTTATTTGAAAATGTATTCATCAAGTATTCTTGACGCAAATATTTGCTTTTAGATAGCTTTCATCGACAGATATTTTATTTGAAAATGTATTCATCAAGTATTCTTGACGCAAATATTTGCTTTTACCGTCATTTTTCGTTTTATCACAATCGAAATGCCTATTCCATATGCGTTATTAGCTACTCAACGGTTTAAAGATATTTATTCCTCTAATTTGATCTAAAAGTTTTTATACATCGTTATCGCATATTTGGCTAAACAGTGTAGAAAATGTTATTTTAAATTCTTCTTGATCCTACTAACTCTTCTACCGACAGCATAATATCGAAAGGTTCTATGGAAAGGTATTTAATTTTAAAATGTTATCAGGTATTCTTGACGCAAATATTTATTATTACATTCATTCTATGTTCTGTTAAGGGCAATATGTAAATCTAACTGGTGGAATTTTTAAGTTTTATTTATGAAAATGGTTTTAGGAATTGAATAAATAAAATGCACATATACTAAAAAATATATAATTTATTTTTCAAATTTTTATGCAAAGAACTTGTTATTTAACGGCTTAAAAATGCATTCCTCCAATTTCATTTAAAACTTTTAGGTGTATCGCTATCACTGTTCCTGTATCCGGTCAAGCATCCTCAAAAACGTTGCTTTAGTTGTTTTTGATCCTGCCGACTGCACCATATCGACGCAAATATTTGCTCTTATTTTCATTTTTGTTTTGTTTAAATCATAATGTAAATTTCATGTGTCATTTGTTTGCTACTGAATGGTTTAAAGGTGTCTATCTATTCCTCTAATTCTAATTTAATTTTGTAAAGGAAAATACAAATCTAAGAGTTGTCACTTTTGAGGCTCTATGAAAATGATCATAAAAATGTCTTTTTTACATTTATATATAAAGGAACTTGCTATTCAAGGTTTACAGATATTTGTTGTTCTAAATGTATTGTAATCAAGCTTTTAGACATATATACGATAAACACTCTTAAGAATGTTCTTTTAAATTATTATTGATCCTACGGACTGTTCCATATCGACAGAGCAAGCTTTTATGCAACTGTGTTTACAATTAACCAACTTTGTGTGATGGTATAATGATATTGCCATCTATATTTTTATCCAAAAATGGGAGTTCTTTGTAAAGCACATTAGCAAAACTTGGTACTGTACCATATATTTAACGCGCATGAAAATAATGTAAAATGTTATTCTTACAATAGAATGTGGAAAAAATTTTCAAGCTAGTTTTCTACAGTTAAACTGTTCCCGATTTTCTTGATACATTTATGAGAAAGCAGGTCAACCTGTCAAAATTCTTATACAGGTGACTAGATAATCTGGTTGGTTCTCTTCTAGAAATCTTCTTGTAGGCTTCTCTCTGTAATTTCTATATAATTGCTACCCATTATGTTCAGCCATATATCTATAATCGCATAGCAATGAAAAGTTGCAGTAGTAGAAATCATATACCCGAGGAGAGTAGTTGGGAAGACTGGATGAGACGGAGCTACCCCAAGAATGTACACGAAAAGAGGGCGGAATAGGAACGATCAGGAAGCTCTTGATAGAATAGAAAGCCGACATTGGGGAAGCGGCGAAGAAACGAGAAAATACCTTAAAAAATCAAGTACTAGAAAAAGAGAGACGAAAGATGACTAAAGGACTTAACTCCATAAGGCATACATGGGACAGACAGAGAACAATGTTATTTTTTAGGTTTTAATTGGAGTGTATCTCAGTGGTAAAGCCTCTAATGCTTGAGCGGAATTTGGATTGCGCCCCCTAGCGTCGCTTGTCACAAAAATCTAATATCGATCTGTGTAGAATTTTACAATTCGGCTTTGGTAACTGTGGGGTTCTCACCCTTAAAAGCTCCTTAGAGACAACATGATGGCCCAGCAGTGATACTTTGATATTTATCGTTTTTAGTCCGAGTCCTGGTGTGGTAGCCGGCTGCAGCATCGCGGCTACGCCACTGGGAGGAACCCAGGACAATTTGTTAGGCGAGGCCGGCAATACGTTAGGTTATGGTGCCAGTTTTTCTGGAGTAGCAGGCGGGTCACGACTTGAACTATCGCACGCCCTGAGTGCATCTTCTTCACTCCACCCGAGCCCGACCACGGCAAAACTGACCTAGCCCCGCGGATACATCATCAGCAGCCACATTCACCTATACAGTTAGGAATAGGATTTATGGTGCTCACTCGGAGCCGATTTTTCGGCCCGCGCGTTTCGTGAATTATCCGAGATTCCTGAATCGCCACGACTGCTCGTGAGAACGCGACGTTTCCAATGGAACACTCAAAAGCGCAAAAAACCGCCGTATTTGAATGTAGGTATGGGCATACAGAGGTAGATACGCTCTACAAAGACCTTGGTACACATTAAACGTGTCCTGTCGCCAGTAAAAGGTTTTATTGCTCCATATTATATTTTTAAGCGCCGTTTTTATAGTCCCTTCGTGTGTGCGAGTTCGAGTCTACTTAATGGACCGCCGTGAGTAACTCGAGGAAATCTCTTAGCCTTCAATTGTATTCATGATGCTCGCATTGAGGAACAAACTCATCCCAACTTATGGAAAGGTAGCTTTTCAAGAACTACCAGTCGGATGCTTTTTTATTTATTCCCATGTTAGCAGATGCCTATAAAAGATAGCGTACACTTATATCTAATCAGCCTGACGCAACATCCCCTATTTTTGGCACCCCGCAAGGCAGCAACGCGGCCCTATGTTATTCACAAAATATTTCAGAGCGGCGGGTTTGCAATTAGCGAGTCGTTGGGTTCCATTTGAGGTCAGATCTGCTAGAATGTGGATTTGTAGCTAGACCTGGTCCCGGATCTTTACAATATTTCGAGTATCCATGCTGAAACGTGTGTTTTCGCGCCTTGTCGTCTTTCGCAAGCCAAATTGGAGAGCCCCGGGATCGGTCGAGCGAAGCCCTGGCGATCTAGTTTTGAAATAACCGTCAAATATGCGAAACATTTTAAAGGTGCGTAATTGGTAGAGTCGATATGATACTTAATCAATCTGCAAGTCGCATTATGTTAGATATTACAATCTAATTGTATCAACATTTATACAATTACTATTTCTCTCAATGCCAATCTCCTGCGCAAGTTGTAAACTAAAATCAAGGTAGGCACAGACAGAGGTTCCCAACAAGGAGACCAGTTTGCACAACTAGGCATGTAAATGTACTATTTTATTTTAACCGTAAATGTTTAACTGGACTGGTTGGTGATAACAGGGGTGGTATTAAGACGAACAATATACATTTTTGATTTTTTGTAAACTTGTGATGAGGAAAAATATGATAATGGAATCTAGTTTTCCAAAACTTTGATTTTCACTACCGCCCAATATCTATTATACCTATAGGACAACCCCTTTTACTTCAAAGTTATCTCAATCAAGCACAAGGGCATCAAAATCATTTTCTCATTGTCTAAAGATGAGCAACCATTTGCTACTATCAGTCACTTCATTAAAACAAAACTTAACTCCAGTTCCACTGTATTGAAAGGAACATTTTGAGTGTCTCTGGAGGAAAAATGGATATAAAACCGATTGAAAATAACACATAAACTAACCAATCAATTAAAACTTGTATCTGTCAATCAGGCTGAAAGTATTGTCAACGATTAATAATTCAAAATGTATTTTATGTGTATGGCTGATTCGAACACGAGAAAAAGTGTGTAGGTATTAACAATACCGCAATAAGAAGTTCACGGCACATTTATCATTAATAATTATTATTACGTCCGAAGAAGAACGATCCAATAAGTTAGTTTTTCTTGCGTTCTCTAAGGTTCTCATGCGCACAAATCACAGCCGAGACGTTTATTGGCAAGAACGGAGCGAATTAAGTCTTTTTATCCGAAAATGCGCTTACCTACATGGAAAAGCGTTTTTAACATCACGAAACGGCAGTTAAACATAATGACGTATAATAGGACAGCCGCTTGCATTAGGTAATTGTAAGTTCTGTTGTTCGGATTCAGAGACAAGCCGCAAAATTGCAAAAATCGGAAAGACTTGCCTAATGCAGTATTCGCCATTTATAGGTTATTTAATTAGTTCCCGATTAAAATCTCCAACTATTAATGACGCTGAGCTCTCTGTGTTGATTCGAAAGGCTGCTATTGATTTTAGAGATTCTATCGACACCACCGCTCTGGATGTGGTTGCAAAATTAAGCCTGAATGCTTACAGGACATCCATCGACTTTTGTGGCTCGATAACATCTTGTTAAGCTCGACTCAGTCCATCATATTTCATCATTAACTAGATTTGTGTCTCAGCTTCAACATTTCGTGGAAATTTGTAAACTGGCGCGATAAAATCAAAATATTATATGGGATTTAAAATAGATAAGAGCTTGGGTCTTATATAATATAAACAAGCGACATATTTATAAATTAGCAAACTCTTGCGATATATACCAACATGGTCTGTCATTTTACACGTGCTGAATGTGGACTTAATTAGTTATAAATTTCCAAGTATGTTTTCTGGGTATTACGGCGTGCTTCGACTGAGTTACAGATGATTACTATATACGGTGGTACTTAGGCCCACCTTAATCAGGTAGTGTAGAGTCTGGAGACCTTCCCTTCTCACACCGAAAGAAAACAACGCCATGGAAATCTCATATTCTTTATTATGACCAAGTGTAAATTTACTACATAGTTTTACAATTACTGCGGTGTTTTGAAGACTAAAATGACGTCAGACGGTTGTCGGTGACTCGTCTGACAGCAAAAAAGTATCAGTGCTCGTCTGGTGCCTCTCGTAGCAGTTACAATAGTAAGAAAAGAAGTTAGTGCGGTTTACAATCTGGCTAACATTGAGGTCACTGAGACAAATAGTCGGTACGCCCACAATCTTACTAACAAGTTTCCTTGCGATGTCGGACTGTGTTATACCTAGTGAAGAGAAAGAGGGACAGAGTCGGTGCGCACACAGTCTTATAAGTTTCCTTGCGAAGTCCGACTCTGTTGCACCTAGAGAAGTAAAACAGAGGAAAAGCGTCGGTGCGCCCACAGTCTTACTAACAAGTTTCCTTGCGGTGTCGGACTGTGCTACGTCTAGTGAAGCAAGGGTTAAACAGTTATGTCAGAGTAGTTCCCCGTATTACGCGTAGAACTACCACATGCACCAGACTTGGCTTTCTTCTCCCTGCAGTCCTATTCAGATAATTTTTATACGAATCACGTAAACCCTCCATTTCGGGTCGCGGAGCGTCCAACCAATGACAAAAATCTAAATGTTGTTGCCAAAGCGGCGCTGCGCTAACTGATGGCTCAAGTCGTGTTCCTGTAGTTGAAATAGCAATTTTAAACTAAATTAATTGGCGGCTTTCGACTATTTGTTTCGACCGTCGGCCGTTCCAATTTCCGCCCTAATCCCCCTGTCATAAATGTTACATGATTTTCGGCTCTTGTTATATCATGCAGCAGGATATTCTTATTACGTCGCGCTGCATTCCTAACAGCTGCAAAAGATATCAGCTTACACTCCATTCAAATCAAACGAAAGCTTTTGTTTAAGATCTATAATTGTTTACCTATGGCTACAATGATCCCCTACATCCAGTTATAAAACTACGAGTCTTTTATTGTCTTTCCTGAAAATAACCTAAATAAAATGTTCGTGCATACTCGACCCTCACAGTATGTTATTTGATTTTTAATACAGTTTCAAATGTGGAGCTGTGTTCATTACTATGAGTTGGCGTAAGCGTCACATTTTTTAAAAGGGAAGTTTGGCGTGGCTCACAAATACACACTCCACATTTTCATCCCTTCAACAAGTTTCAACCCTTCAGTAAATTAAAACCTACGAACCTGGTCCTATCAATTAACAATCTACATTTTTTGAAGTACTTACTAAAAGTGCAGTGCGCAGCCTTTTACCACTGATTCTTATACGCATCCTTCTCTTAAGAACTTCTCTTTATTGTTCTAAGGTTTTATTCGTGCTATAACCATGGCGGTGGCTCTACTAAATTTGTTCATAATTGTTTAGGTTGCCCTGCCAATGAACCATATGAGTAAACAGCTTTTATTTCAGCACCGTCATTGTTGTCATGTCTCAGCAAGCAAGACTAACGATGCCAAATCAATTTTGTAAAGTTCATATTATCTCACCAATCTCAATTAAAAATAGATGCAACAAAAATATTGCTTGTCGCAGTACTGATACCACACATCATTTCCTGAATGTAGTTGTCTTGTAATGTATCTTTTTATTAATATAATTTTGAAATTGGCAGGACTTTTTTAATAACTTTAGGACAGGGCTATATATCCGGTTTCCATTTTTCCCTATTTTTGAGACTGCACTTTATTCCAATACTGTAAGATGCATTTTTGGGGCTCCTTTTTGTAACGCTTAGTAAACAGATTCATCCCGAAATGCGTCAGTAATCAGGTGCAGATTTGGTGTAGTACGCCCATCTGACCAAATCACAGTATTTGAAGTTAAAACCACCTGTTAGCCGTCCATAATCTCAGGCCGTTGTTAAGTAACCTTGATATTCTCCACGTTATTATAATTTTACAACTAGTAATCAACCATCGATTATATACCAATTTGATTTGCTTTGAGTTTTCTATTTGCCAAAAATATTAGGTGGGTAACTGTGCTACTTGTTTTTTGAGTACAATAAACAGTTCCTGTTTTTTTATTCGGTGAGGCCTCGTCCTGTGGCAAAATACGAGGCAAATTTTATTAATAGTTTGTTTTGAACGCTAGATTTTTTACTTCGCCAACTCGATTCCGCCGTCTTTAATAAAAGCAATCTTTTTGTGTTTGCATAAATCAAAAAAGCAAGCGTGTTAGTGCTAAAAACTAGAAAATAATTGCACAATGTAGAAGGAAATGGAAGAATATTGTAGAATGGGCAAATAGGAAAAAGCTAAGAAGGAAAATCTTATACGGAAAGGCAGAGAATCTATTTCGAGTCTACATGATGAAACTGACGGTTGTACTTATATGAATATCCCTTAATTTTTTAGTTTTACAAGAGGTTTAATATATTCAAAAAAGAAAACCTCCTGTTAATAGAAATTTCTACTGTTGTCTCTCAGAGTCCGTTGCCATATACTAAGTCTGTATATAATATAAGCTCCATACATCTTACTATTCGTGCCAAGTTTTCTATCTAAGGATATATGTTTTATAAAGCTGCTGCCGTAATTCACTGACAACTTCGCACGGCCTTGTGGATCCCATAAGTGATACGAAATAAATGGGGCATGTAGAGAAATAAGAGCTTAAATCCCGCTAGTGCACTGCTGTAGTTTTAGTGAGAATTAACCTAGATTTATATTTCCGGCATTGCCTATTGTCAATTTAATTGTTTTTATATTCTTTGGTGCAACTTCACTGCTATGCATCAATAGCAATAGCAATAGGTATATTATATGTAAAAGTAAACGAAGCAAATACAAAATGGAAAAATGTATTCAAATAGTTCCCATTTCGTGATTAATGTTTGTTTTTCATAATTTTATAGACACAACTTGGCAACTTGTGAAATTCGTCATTTAGAACTGAGATATATGTGTTGACAATAAATATACAACGTCGCTTTGTTACGGACAAAAATCTACTTGTTTCGAGCTATAGTTACAGTGCATATTTTCCGAACTTTCCGCGCCGCGATTCTCGTTTTAACCGTTCCAACTCGGCAGGCGCTCATACGCTCCGCCGGTTGTTGTTGGTGAATATTCCTGCCTTTTCGTCTTTTGGTTTTTATTCTTGCTTTTTAGTTTTAGAGGTATTGTTCTAATATTCGCGATATTATTCAGCGGTTATGTTTTCCTCGTAGCCGTTCTGGAGTTTTGTAGCCTCACTTCTCGAGGCAACGTGCCATTTTATCTCTGTCTCTCTGCCTGCATCAAGGGCCGGCAGATTGCTTATGTTATTGCTGTGGAAGGCTCCCCATCCGTAACTAGTCTTGGAACCACTGGAGAGATTCGTAGGTTTCGTAGTGGGAAAATTTCCGCTTTTATGTAATTATTACTGCATTCTCGATTGATATTCTTCAAATCTCCTCGAGGTTTACTTGCTTATGTAAAATTTACATGAATTAATACTACATTAATACTACAAACTACAAAATAAATGAAAAGACATTTGAACGTCAAGATCTGAGAAAGAAACGTCACCCAAATTTTTGTTTTATTGCCGAATAGTACTCTAAATGACCGTGTCAGCTATTGCTTGCCATTTTTGAAATATTTATTATAGAATATCTATGGATAGCAAAATATTTGAGACTATTCAATTCACCTGTCATCTGCCAAAAAGTGACCAATGAAAATCCAGAATTCTGACGTTTCTTGATCCATCAAAAAAATATCAGTGGATATATCTTCCTAGAAGGTATTCAAGTGACTATTTTAAACAAATGTGATTTTTATTAGAAAAAGTCAATATTAGTGTTCTGTTACTATAGAAATTGCATAGTTTGTTGCTAGATTTACTGAAAACTAATTTGAAAAAGTAGTTTGGTTCATTAAATAGTCCCTCGAATACCATTCTTAGTCAAAGTTAAGTAGATTATTTTTGCGGTGGTATCACTACTCATGTCCATTGCGCTTGGGATTAGGACTCGTGCTAGCGCACTCGTCCTAATCGTACCAAAGCGCAATGGACATTCGTGACACCACCGCAAAAATAGTCGACATAACTTTGACTACTCATGGTATTATAAGTGAATATTTTAAAACAAACTAGTGGTACCTTTATTGAGCTGTAAGTCAAAATTGGTAACAGTACTTTCATAGTTTCAATTCTCAACCTAATCAGAATTGCTTATTGAAAAATTCCGTTCTCGGTCCGCGCTCATTAAATTTATTAAGACTCGTATATTTATTCCACGTAAGACGTTGCCTATATGGTGTGCCGCTAATAGTACCGCTGGAGGGCTAACTACTACCTGAGCTTCGTTCCGAACCGGTAGCAGCAGTACCACCCTCAAGTCAACAATGCCTTAACGTGGTACTCGTCGAGATGACTTTATTAATGCGGCTTCAGCATAAAACCAATGCGAAGTGTACTATATTGTCCCATTTTTATACGGGGCGCTACCAGACAACCTTGCGAGTATTTCAATATTTTTGCCGGAGTTTTCAGCGAACAATGCGCGTCCGCTCTGCGGCCGCTCGCCGAGATCAAAGCAAATCACGACGCGAATCGTGCGTCGAAGCACGAAGGAATTTACGGATTGTACGGTAAATTTGCGTCCATTAATTAATATTAAGGTACTGCTAGCGCTATTAGCATATTATGGGCGACCTCCGGAGTCAGAGGTGGCCACGGGGGTCCCTCGACACACTTACGGCCGGACGTTCAATAACTTTTACCTGTTTTGCATAATTTTATTATTCTCCAATTTCTAACGCGACAGGCCCAAAGGCGTGCCGCGGAAGCGTGGGCGTCGGAAGGTGTAAAGCAACGGTTAAAGAAAAAGGATCTACTGAAACTGGAAAAGCGCAGAGCTGCGCCCGCAAAAATAACTGTCTAGACTCTGAGGTGTTTGGTTTCCAGTACTCTTCCCATGGGATTAGAGAAACTAGAATGCATAGGTGTTAGATGCAAGCAATCGGATGACAATGCAATCCTTTTGTTACTTCCATGCTTATGTATCCAAGTATGGATCGAAAAGGTGCTGAAAATAGATTAAAGGAAATTTCATAGACAAATAATTTCATCTTGAAAAGTCTGACATTTTTAAAAATATATTTGATCAGAACATTTTCTTAATTATCCCACTTGTCTCGTTTAAAGTATTTTATAAAATCTACAATCGATTTGATAAGACTCAAATCGCTGATGAAGAATTCAAAATTGTTGTAATAAGTTTTAACGAGATAAAAGTCATTACCATGATTTTAAAGTTTTTA
Organism: Agriotes lineatus; assembly: GCA_940337035.1. Taxonomy (NCBI): domain Eukaryota; kingdom Metazoa; phylum Arthropoda; class Insecta; order Coleoptera; family Elateridae; genus Agriotes; species Agriotes lineatus. The sequence continues at coordinate 107,528 of CALNHX010002994.1, forward strand.
AACACCGCTTAAACTATATTAAAATCCGTTGTAATAAGGCTAAAAGTCATTTTAGCAAGATTATAATGTATGAAACGACATTAGCAACAATTTTAACGCGATGAAAAGTCGTTACACGAGACTAAATGTTATTTAAGTGAGACTCAAAATTGACCAAAATTTGTTTTGACGAGGTCACAATAATTGCAACTAAATTTTAAGTCATTTAAACTAGAGTAAAAACTGTTCAAAGTAGATTTTAAATCGTTGCGATGTGATTTTTTAGTATCTTTTTAACAATATTAAAGACCGCTTCAACGATATTTAAAGTTACTACAATGAAATAAAATGTGTTACCACAAGCGTAAAACACATTAAATGCCGTTTTACCAATATAAAAGTTTTTTCAACAAGATTTAAGGGTTTAACAAATTCATTCTAACGAAATACCAACAGTTCTTCCGACATTTAAATCCGAATCAGCGAGACGATAAGTCGTTTTAACGAGATAAAGCGTTCTTAGTTATTTAAACCAACTTAAAATCAATGGGATTTACAAATTGCCGTTTAACAGCACTGAAGGTCTTGATTAGCGAAAGCTTTAACGGTTTTAGGGTCGTTTTAACAAGAGCTAAGTTATTATAACGAACTAAAAATCTTTACAATGAGATTTAATTACTTACACTAAATTAAATAGGTACTGCTTTAACGAAGTACGATTGGTGACAAGGACATTTTTGAGTTTAAACAGAATGTAAATCCGTTTAAGTTACATTGAAATTCGTTCTAAGGAAATATAAATAGCATTTCCAACACTCAAATTCGATTCAACGAGACGAAAAGTCGTTGTTGTAAACTTACGTCACTTAACGACTTTAAAAACCAATATCATTTAAATGTATTGAACGAAATGTGTTTTCAAGATATTAAAAATAAAATGGTAACGAAATTTGTAACGATATTGAATCGTTATAACGCAAATCAAAGTCAGTACAACGAAATAAAAGCAATAAAATTACTGCCTCTACAACGAGAGTTAATTGTTTATAGCAGATCAAATCAAAAGAGATATCAGTTGTTTAGGATTTAAGATTCTTTAAGGTTTAAGGTTTTTTGTGCTATTTATAATTTCTTCTATCGAAATGCAAACAGTTTTTTCGATATTTAAGCTCGATTCCACGAGATGAAAAATCGTTCTAACGAGACAAAATTCGTTGTATGAATTGAGAAATAATTTAAACGACTTTAGAAAGCAATGTGATTTTAACGATACTAAAATTCATATAACAACGAAAGTTCGAGCGATATAAAAAATCGTTTTAATGAAAATAGATTCAAGTAAGATTGTAGATATTTAAGGGTTTAACAAATGTTGAGGCTACATTAAAATTCATTCTAACCATGTTCCAACAGTTTTTCCGATATTAATTCCGATTCAGTGAGATGATAAGTCTTTTTAGCGAGATAAAGCCTTGTTATGAAGGTCAAAGTCATTTAAACGAACTTAAAAACCAATGGGATTTATAAAACCTCTTTTAGCGGCACTAAAGGTCTTGACTAGTGAACTCTTTAACGGTTTTAGGGGAGAGCTAAGTTATTATAACGAACTAAAAATCTTTACGACGAGATTTAATTACTTACACTTAAATACGGCCTTAATGAACTTCGAGTCGTTACAAGGACATTTTTGGGTTTAAACAAAATGTAAAGCCCTCTAAACTACATTGAAATTCGTTCTAAGGAAATATAAATAGCACTCAAATTCAAGTCAACGAGACGAAAATTCGTTTTAACGGGATGAAAGTATTGTTATGAACTTTAACGTCACTTAGCGACCTTAAAAATCGATGGTATTTAAATTAAATTTAACGAAATACGTTATAACGATATTGAATCGTTATAACAAGAAACAAAGTCAGTACAACGAAATAAGAGCAATAAAATTAAATGTTCTACAAGGAAACTTAATTGCTTATACCAGATAAAATGCTGTTTTAAAGAGATATCAGTTTTTGCAACCAGATTTTAGGGTTTAAAATGTAAAATTCCTTGGGCTACATTATAATTTCTTCTATCAAAATGCTAATAGTTTTTTCCGTTATTTAAGCTCGATTCCGCGAGATGAAGAGTCGTTCTAACGAAACAAAATTCCTTTTATGAAATGAAAAGGCATTTAACCGACGGAAGGCAATGTGATTTTAACGATACTAAAATTCATGGAACAACGAAAGTTCTAGCGGTATCAACGGTCGATTTAACGAAAATAATACTTAAGTAAGATTGTAGATTGTAACCAAACAAACGCCTTTACAATGAATGGAAAGTCGTTACACGGAGATTTAAATGTTTATACCAGGTCCAAAGCTGTTTAACGAGATAATAGTTCTTTTAACGATGTTTAACGGTTTAACAAAATGTGAAGCGCCCGTTAAGCTACAATAAAAAAAGTTTTAACGAAATTAGAGTCTTTACAACGAGATTATAAGTTTAAATAAAATGTAAAATCCGTTAAGCTTCGTTAAAATTGGTTCTGAGCAAATACTAATAGTTTTTGCGATATTTAAATTTGATTGAACAAAAGGACAGTCGATTTAACGAGATAAAAATGGTTTTATGAAAGTTGAAGTCGTTAACCAATGGGATACTTTTTAGCGACACGAAAAGCCAGATATTAACGGAAATTTTATTAGAGGTAGTTTCAACGGGAATCAAAATCATGACAACAAAATATTTTTTTAAGATGTAAAAGTCTTTACAGAGGGTTTAATAGCATACACTGGACTAAATTTTATTCTAACGAGATACGAGTCCTCACAACGAGATTTTTGGGTTTAAGCAAACTGTGAGTTCCTCCAAGCTTAATTAAAATTTATTATAACGAAATACAAATAGTTTTACCGAATGGGTATAAAGTCTTTTAACGAGATAAAAGTGTTATGGAAGTCGAAGTCCTTTAAACAACTTTCAAAATCAGTAGGATTAAGATTCATTTAAGGAAATGCCTTTTAACGGCACTAAAGGTCAGAGCTTAGCAGAAGTTTTAACGCTATTAAAGGTCGTTTCAAGGAGCATCGAACTCATTACAACGAAATAAGTCTTTATAAACGTATGAAAGTTGTTACAGCGAGATTTTATTGCTTATACAAGATTACATTCTGTTCTAACGAGATAAGAATCCGTTCAACGATATTTTAAGGTTTAAACAAAATATAAACTCTTTTAAGCTTTATCGGAATTTATTCGAAATACAAATAGAAAAAAGTTTTATGAATTGAATTAACGAAAGTTTTAACGAGACTAAGGTTATTTTGATAAGTTGAAAACTAATTAGCCGAGTTTAACACTTAAAGCCTTTATACCAAGACCACATTTTATACTAAAGAAAATTCCATATTAACGGGATAAACACGTTGTAGTGGGATGAAAGTCAAAACAAAATGTAGAATCGTTAGACGCAGCTTCCGATTTTGTTAACAAGATTAAATGTTATTTTAAAGATATTAAAAGTTATTATAACGAGATACAGGTCTTAGCGGAAAGGTTTCATAGTTGAACTAAGTTAAAACTCATCTTAAGGCGATACATATCGTTAACGAGTTTATAATCTATTTAACAAAAGTAAAAATAAGGATATTAGCGATGTAAACAAAATTTGAATTCCCTTTTACTAAATAAAATTGTATTTCGTAGAGCGAGGATACCGAAGCTCTGACCTTCCGCCTTGCAGGCCAAGCTCCTTCATGGGGTGTTAGTGCCTCGCCATTATTATTATTATTATATTTTAACGAAATAAGAGTTGTCAGAACCAATTTTATTATTTAGACAAAATTGATCTTTGCTATAATGGGACAGAAGTCATTTTTAAGGGATTGGAATATGTTATTCGATGGTATTTCTATTAAAACTCTTTTTAATCACCAATATGAACATTTCAGCTTGGATTATGTCCCCTTATGCATATACAGGGTGTTAATAAAAAAACTTTACACACTTTAGCAGGTGATAGTAGAGATGAAAACAAGAAAAAAATTCTAATACACTTAGGTCCAATACTCCTTGGTTTTCGAGATATGGAATTTTTAAATTTTTATTTACACCTCTTATGAATGCGATATCGCGTTATCTGCGAAAAACGAACAATCGCAGAATACAAAAAAAACTACAACAAACAACGCATTTAGCGCACTCTAAAGTTATCGCAGAAGATGTTCAAACTGTCGTCCTTGCTCTTGTAAACAAAGTCGAAGAGACTCACGCACTTGATGGTAAACACCTAGAGTCCTTAGTTGTTGGCAGGCGTCTACAATTCGCTGCCAAAGTTCATCTTCTGTGTTCACTTCAGTGGCGTAAACAAGATCTTTTAAGTACCCCCAAACAAAAAAATGTAAGGGCGTTAGATAAGGAGATCTTGGTGGCCATATCTCGAAAACCAAGGAGTATTGGGCCTAAGTGTATTAGAATTTTTTTCTTGTTTTCATCTCTACTATCACCTGCTAAAGTGTGTAAAGTTTTTTTATTAACACCCTGTAGATATTTTAACAACAAAAAAACTGAATGCGGTACTAGGATAAAGAACAAACTCAGTTCTTTTGTTCTCGTTGTTCGGTGTAAAGTACTATAGCTGCCATTTGATGGGTTTTCATTGTTCTATTGATTCGTTTACACAGTTGATAAAAAACTTCTTAGCATTAAGGACGAACTAGGTACCCCATAAGGTTGAGATCTGAACTACTTTTATAAAAGTAAAGCTTTTTGTTATTTGTGTCAGTTAAACCAGTATCGTACCTGGTAGGGTTTCCAGTCCCGGGACAGTCTCGGGATTCTACCACAAAAACCGAGTCCCGGGACCACAGGCAGCCCAGGCGAAGTCCCGGGACCATATCAACATGCGTGCGTATACTCGATATCAGAGAATTAGGACGGGTATTCACCGGCGTATTACTCATACCTCTTGTACATTCTGCATTATTTACGTTTTGCGTAGGCAGGAGAGGTATTGTTTTCGGTAGGTTAGAATTAAACATGTGTGTTGTTTCAGCCACATTTGCATATCTTCTTCTATTTATGTATTTGTCTGTTTCTTTTGTTGGATTTAGATATATTTTACGCGTAGTTGTGTGCATATTTAGTAATAGTAAGGTAACTGCATTTCTAGACTTTCAAAACTATGGGCGAAGAAGCTGAATAATTTATATTTTTGGGTTTTAAATGTGATCGCTATTTGTCTGCTAAAGCGTTACAATTAGAATGAATTCCTATTGGCAACCTACCTTCATTCTACATTAAAAAATAACGATTTGAAGTCAATATAGCAACAATTTTATATACTGAAGATATTAACAATTGGCGAAATGTAAAGTTTGTTCCTATAAAATTATCATAATCAGAGGCAGCTTGACGAAAGGATTACACAAGCACTTTGCAGTTCAAACAAAAGCAAAAGATGTAGAGCGACAGACATTTTTAGTACCAGCAATGAAGTTATAGACGGGTCCCAACGCAGATTATCAGCACAGAAATACTTTATTTAACTTAAAACACTTGTTTTTCTTTGGAAATTGCATTCGGAAATTTCACCTGAACACTATTTTCCTTTCGGGACCATTTTCGGGTTCTTCGGGACTAGTCCCGGGACTTGAAATTTAACTCGTAAGTCCCGAGAACACTTTTGGTCCCGGGACTTGGAAACCCTAGTACCTGGGTTATAAAGGAAGTGTGGAAATTCCAGAAATTCATTAATTTAGGAAAGTCATAAAAGGTTTTCTTTATAGTTACTAATTAACTACCCCTTGAGGTTAAGATCGCCAACCCTTTTATTAAGATAAATAACAAGTTTTCTGCAACCTTTGTCGCTCTTTATTGTAGTAGCTAAGATAAAGGGTGAAAGGGTCAAAGTATCTCAATTCTCCAACTGGGGGCTTCTATAGAGATCCTGCCTCTATCTTCCGCCTGAAACGGGAGTTACAGGATGGGTGAGAAGAAGAAGTATTGAAGGATGAAAACAAAGACCAGAAAGGTGAGCAGATGACCACGGAAATCGAACGTACGACCTTCCGAGGAATTGATTTTATTTTCAATTTATTGGGAAACCCTCCCTCATTAATTCAAAGTCTGCGTGTCGGGGAGTCAAATCGTTTCCTCATGGGAACGTTCATTTTTAATGAAAAGTCATTAAAGAACTATTCTTTTAGACTTACTACTTGTCGAAAAATTAATAATAGATCATGATAACCAGTAATGCCAAGACTTGATGGGAAAAGTGTTTTGAGTATAACACCTGGATATTAAATCATTAAGTGCATGAACATGGGCCTAGTAATAAACACTTAAAATGATTAATTATCGTCTACGTTCACCAATGCAATCATTTAATCGTTAGAAGTTCACACCAAGTCTTTGGTATGTAAGCAGGCGTTGAACCACTTCCTCTTCCCAGATTAAAAATTTACCCTTATTTTCATTTAATAGAAATTTGGAAAGTTACCTTTTCATTGTTGAGACGTATTTGTAGTAGACATTCATCAAGTTAATTTGCCTATTGCCTGAATAAGGTAAAGTCAGTTGAGGAATGGAATTCCAATACGCTTCTCAAGTGTTTCTTCAAAGCACTTACATGTATATGAATGGTGAGCATTAGCGAGACGTCATTAGACATCCCTCTACTGTGCAGTCGCTGGTAGTTCCAACCTCTATTTCATCTGAATCGATCATCGACAGCGTGGAATAGAATTTCCGGTAATAGTGCAGCAGCCTTAAATGGCTACCTCAAATTGCAGTAATATTTGGTAATATATCAGCGCCCACTCTGCCGTTGGTTTCCTAAAAGACTGGCACTTAGGTGTCGTAATTTGTTTACCCAACGCAAAACCGACGGACATTAATCCTAACAACTTCATGATCCGAAGGTTATAAAAGCGTTCAAATAGTTAACCTATATCTGTTGAAACGTAACCTCAACCTTAGCACGACCGAAAATAAAAGTAAAGTCGATCGAATTAGCGTGCCGTTCGGATTGGGCAACAATGAGCGTGTGGTGGTCATTAGCGATGGAGCGGCGGCAGCCGATCGAACAATGATACTGATCGATATCGATGCGCGATATTTATTGGCAGCTTCAGAACGGTAGCTAGCTGATGCTGGAGGATTATTTTTTAAAGTGGTAATCTTCTAAACGGGGTTATAACTACTCACCAGTAACCCTAGCGAGGGGTGGGAACGTGGTGACTCGAAGGGGAGCAAAACGTTCTTGGTGGACCCAGCTTTTCATTAAAGGCGAATTCAAAAGACTTAAGAGAAAGGAAACTGGCTTTTACAAGCATGGAAGACCAGGTACCTTAGACACCAATTGCTATGGTAGCATTGCCTTGCTAGAGTTTTACTAAGACTAAATGTTTTCACCGCTGTAGCTGTTGTAATTATTCCAGATGGAGACCATATAATAATAATAATAGCCTTTATTCTTTTTCTCTTCTTTTACAGATTATTTAACAACAAAAAAAACAAAGAACAAAAAATCAAAAGATAAAAGGACCACAAGGTGAAGTTCAGGTGTGTAGGGAGGTTTCATACCCCCTGAGCTAGCACTTAAAATTTTCATGATCTTTCTAGATACTGGAAAAGGTTACACATCTTCCCCAACCCATTGATTTCTTCCCTTTTTTGACTAAATCTATACTGGTAGTAGGTAACGGGACGCACTACAAAATATTGCAAAAGCTCGAAATTTGTAAACACGCCACTGCTCCTAAACAGAGCATAATCGTCGACCTTTCACAATTAGCGAGGCAAGAAGATAAATTGCCGTAAAAACGAATCATGTTTTATTTGGATTACTAATTACCAATGAAAGTAACTCACCGATGACTAATTAAACCTGCGAGTGAGCGCACCTGCGTGACCGTCGTATACAGGGTGTCCCTAGGCACGTCCAGGCCAATCCTGCACGTGCAATTTATTGCGGAGCCCGAAATGCCACTGTAGTCTTTGGATGCCATTAAACTTTTCATAGAAAGTATCATCCGGCTTAGACGCGAAACGTCAAGGACCTCTCCTTTCTTGATATTTACGGGATCTCGCGCCGCCGACTTCCAATAAATTTCTTCATACTGAAAATCGTTTACACGATGCTCGGCGTCCAATTAGTTACGGAAACGGTTTCAAAATTGTATTTACCCTGTGGGCCCCCACGCCATGAGATTATCCGAGCTCGACCGACAATGGTACTTGCAGTTATGGGAACTCGCGTCTTTGCTGCGTTAATTAAAAACCAAGTAAACAACGCCCATTAGATTAGAAGAGTCTAAGCCTACTGATCTGCTTCTTTAAGAAAAGCAAATTGGGGCAATTGGCTAGCAACATGGAAAAAACAATTTATTGGCTTACGAGGCATCTGCGACCGACTGGGCGATAAGAACCATGAACTTTTTACAGTAATTGTTTCGTGGATGCTGTCGTAATCGTTTGGAGGAATAGTGGCCGGCAAAGTAGAGGCGGGTAATTCATTTCGCACGGCAATTATTTATAGATTAATGCAGCGTTTGAGGTTAAGAACAATGTTTGTTTGGGCTGTTATTCACGACTGACTTCTATTATACGGCCGTTGCACACAGCGTAACACTGGAAGTCTTCGTCTTTCCCACGGTATTGAAATATCGTCTATGAGCACACCCTGGCCACTATAAACACATCTTCTGCACTATTTATTGCCGTTCCGCGGCTCTTTCACCCCGGAGTACGGTTTCTGCAGAGATAAGAACGTAACGGGAGAGAGAACGTAACGACTATAGGAAGGAAGGTGGCGCTATAACCCTTATTTCGTCAAATTTCGACAATGAGGGCGGGGCTGTTTCTGAAATGCTTATTAACAATGAGAAATGCATGGAAAACTTTGTTGAATGGCAACATAAAATCCTAATAACACGTCCCAAAATAGAAATAATTCCAAACCAAACTTTTTCTTGTGTCATCCCCTCAAAGCGTTGGTGGTCAAGTACTGTTTCTTTGTTTTTATAATTTTCTACCACCTTTAGGAACCGCATCTCCTCGTATCTACCAATATGACATAAACTCGTGTAGGATCAGAACTTAGACAGCGTTTTTGTAACAGGAAGATATGCAAGATAAAACAGTTCATTTTGTTGGAACATATTTTCGATGCCCTGGGCTAATTTATTTTTTCCTGGATTCAGATCGGTTCACACGCATAACTTCACAAGAACTGGCGACTTATCCGAAACTCTGTCTGGGGTTGTAAATCAGAAACATGATACTGGGGGTGCAAGGCGAACGACGAGTCCTTTCATATAGCAGGTGGTCACACACGCCCGACCGTGAGCACAAACTCAGCCAATTCCACAATCAGTCTTGCCAGCAAAATAACAAACATTCAGCTTTTAGCAGTAATGTGCTGATTACATAATACTTACGGGTTTTATGGCCATCCGCGGCGTTCCCCCGTCACATCTCGAAGAAGACATCGGTGCACCTTCGATGATGTGCCTGTAATAATCCTGAAAACACGGATGCTTACCGCATCTAGTATGCCTTAACCGAACATTAACTGCATCAATGGGTCCAACCCATGTCAACGTAACCCGCAATTACGGTGGCTGCATGGACCGTAAAAGACACAGGCACAAGGAATCTTTGGGAGACGAACTATCTGGAGTCACTGATAAGCAAGGTGCTTAACAGGTCAGGGATCGGGGACCATCTCACCGAATGGCCCCTGATCCAGGCGCGAGAGCACTCTCTACGGCAAGTTGACCCTTGGCGAACCATAACAATGAATAACTACCTAATTGGTTAAGCTGTCTACAATCAGCCTCAGTACGAACAATAACGAATTTCGACTCCGATGTACAATAACTACATTTACAAAGCTACGGAAGCACTAGTGTTCCTTTTTTTACAAACCTTATCCTTTCATTAGCTCTCTTATAAGTTATAACACATAATCGCGGTGGATTAGCTTTGTGTTCACACGCGTGCGACCTCGCCCGCAGACTGCCAAAGCACATAAGAGCCCTCTCATTGTAAAAATGCCACCCCCAGTCGCCTCGGGCTTCACAACATTCCCATATGGGATATCTCGGCTAACTGCCTGCAAAGGCCCATCGATATTAAAAACAACCCTCGGTCATTAATTTAGCTTTGGACTCGTTTAGATTTTGTGCTAAATTTAGAAAGTATTTCAGTGGTTGGTTTAGACTAAAGCCCATAACTATACGAATACAAATAAAATGATAGGATATTTTCAAACAACTCAAAGAACACGAAACTAAACATTACAACTCGATGAAGAACAAAAGGAAGAATGAATCATTTATCTCATATAAGGCAGGATAGTTGTGATTATGCTTGATGTAACCTAAAGTTTTATTTAATTCTTTGATGTTGGAAGTAAAACAACCAGCAGAAAGAGATAGGACAGATGTACAGTACATACATACATTGAACTGGAAAATACTTCTTCCCTCTATCTCCTAGTAAAGTAATGTTTTTAAAATTCTGCAATTTAACTAACCAAAAGCTTCACATAGTGAATTGTATTTACGGAAGTGAAAACTGTGTTTGGTTATAAACTAACAACTTGATCGGTGAAGTATCAAGTAGCTGAAAAACCAATTGCTACAACCATATGGCTAACACCATACCGCAGGTTCGCCGGAAATAAAAGATGTCTTGTACTATACAAGGTTCCATCCACCAAGCGCATATCTTAGCGAAATATAATGTTAGGGGACATGGGACACACACGTAGCTCCCCAAAACTATTTGTCATGAAGTAATGTATCCTGAGACCGATGACATATTAACAGAAATTATTAGAAAGGCGTAAAGTATTGTTCAATCAATCTCTGGAAGAAGAAGAAATATCATAAGAATGGAAAGAAGTAGTAGCGGTGTTAACATATAAAAAAGGTGGCAAAAATTACCTTTTACACTTATCGCTCTAATAGAACACTAACTAACCGCTTAGAGAAGAAATTAGACCGAAGTAACAATCACGTTTCCGTAGTAACCTATGGGATGGAGACATGGGTGCTATCAAGAAGAATCATAAATAAAATGATAGTCCCCATGGAAAGGAAAATGTTAAGGATCTTCTTAGAAGTCAAGAGGACTAGTCTGGATTAGATAAAGAACGAAAGTGGAACGCGTCGCGAAAAGAATAGCTAAATTAAAATGGGAATGCTCAGGATATGTGACCCGAACAGAAGATGCAAACAAATTATATTGAAGACCGTAGGGATAGAGGAAGGGAGTATACGGAGACCACAAACTAGGTTGACTAACAATGTACGGAATGGATTGACATTACAGAGCGAAGGATAAAACAAAATGGGAAAAAGATAAGCAGGCCTATGTCCGAATATGTGTAGATCAAAGCTAGAAGAAGAAGAACATATGGTTACAATTGAGACTATGTATTGTTTGATTGGACGTTATACATCAATTAACTTCGGAGTTTTAAAGAAAAAGGGAGAAAGTTATTTGTCCCATTTAAGCAACTGATACTATATTCTTCAAAGCTCTTAAATGTTTACAATTTGACAAAATAATTAACAGAAAAGTACCCCCAGTATATATTGTTTCTTAAGCAATGTTGCTTTCCAACGTAAATATATTTAACCACGCTTACTCCAGCATCCACTCACTGTCTATTTTTTAAATTCTGCGCGCTGATTTACCAAACGCTTCTCAATTACTACAATTGTTGTCAATCTTGTTCCGTAGGGTTTTGGAAATAAGGTTCTATAAGTGGAATATAATGAAGTTTAGAAATTTCAGTATACAAATGAAGATTTAAGTGATTCTTCTTTAAGTTGGAATTTCACATGGTGACGTGTATTGCAGAAGTGACGACTTTGCTTGCACAGGTGGCAATTCAGATACCAATAATTGCCATATAGCTAAAACCATACTACAACACAACACCAAAGACACGTCTTGGGGGAAGATAGTTTTGTGAGATCACTTCTCTGAGATCTACCTATATTTGATATAAACTCATATATGGTTAGAACTTGACCACTTTTTTGTAACAGGGAGCTATATAAGGTGAAACGGATCATTTCCGGGATTCGTGATCCCGGAAGAAGTACAACAGGAGGAAATAAATTATCTCGTTCGAGATAAAAACGCTGTGGTATGCACAACTCTTAAAATTCTCTCATGATTCTTCTTCGATTTTGAAGAAAGAAAACAATTAACAGAGAGATACATAGGGCCTACAGTGTTGCTAAACTGTATCGCATTATTTTATATAACTATGCTTTGGTGCTACGCCTTGACCATATAACTATAACTACTGTAACTTTCTTTTTGTCACAGCATATTAAACTGCACTTCTTCCATCAGCCGTATCGTAAAGTTGTGCTTTTTTTAAACGTTTCACATTGATTAATCAACGTTTTCTCTATTGGCACAATCACTTTCAAAGTTGTTTCTTTGTATGTTGGAAATTGCGCGCCAAATCAGGAGGATATGGCAAATTCTTCATACGTTTTAAGCTTCAATTTTACGTTGTGAACTATATTTGTACAATTGAATATATTTTTTCTTAATAGACAATATTTAAAAAGGCGCTAGGGTTGTATGGCCAAAATTATACTACGACTTCCCCACGAATGAAGAACCTTTTTAATGATACACCTCGTACTAGTAGAAAGACATGTCATAACGACGTTACTGTTTCCTTGGTAAATCTACAAGGATTACTGGTTAATGCCATATAGATTTCTAAGCAAAAGCATGAACTTTTTCCAATGGTCAATAACTAAATACCTTCATTATGTTAAGAAGGGTTCCTAGGAAAAGAAAAATCTCGTTTCCACCATCTGTGGCTAAAACATCTTAACACTTTTTTAGGCGTTATAATCATGTATTGAATCTACTGACCTGTTTGCTTCAAAACTCTAAATTTCATTACTGTTTTATATTTGTTTTTTCTTCACTTCTCTGATCTACCTTTAAGCATGGTTACACTCGCTTTCATTTTCTTACGTTAATTAACCAAAGCTTTCCTATCGTCACAACTACTTTTGAAGTTCCTCCTTTGTGTTTTGGAAACAAGGCACTAAATTAGATGGTAGATCTTCTGTCAGTTGAAATTTAACATTGTGAATTGTATTTACAAGAGTGAAGAATTGGTTTGGTTATTAATGGTTGTGGCTTATAAAATCGCTTTGTCGGGCACCTTAAGACACCAACTAAATATCGAGAATAAAAAATCTTTTACTTGATGCACATCTTAGTAAAACACCAAAGATCTGTCGTAACGGCAAATATTTTAAGGCATCTTCTGTGCTATCGTTCTTTGTTCACATTTTGATTTTTCTCTTCTTGCGCCTGTAGTTACCCGATTCATTTTGAATGTGATAATTGTCTAGTCTTCGAGTTGTATACAACTCGATGTTCCAACCCTCCTCTATTATCTAAGCTTGACTTTTTTTCTTTTTCTGTAAGCGGTGTTCATCATCTACATCTGGATGTACACCTCCCCTAATTTTTTCTATCTATCACTATCTTTTATGGTGTTTACCCAGTTTCCACAGACACTCTTTCTAATATTACCATACCACCTATTAGTTCTATAATTTTTTCATTTTTGTTTTTCGCTGATTCATTCTACTGTCTTGACTCTAAATCAAAGTAATGATTCGATGTTTCATCAGCTGTAACGAATTAGTCAAGAAAAAGATTAGAATCTCAAGAGGATTGCATCTTGCATGCTTCCTATACAAGGTTCTAACCGTTAGGTGATTTAATTCATTGCAACAGTTTGTTGCAAAACTACTATAATTTTGCCAGGATAACCAGGCGAAAAGTGTCTTTATTTATATGATGTTAGTAGTAGATTTTGTTTTAACAAATGTTGAAGGTAGATTTATTTTTTGCTTATGTCATCTTCTTCTATCTCATATTTTCCTTTTGGTCCTATTTCTAACATTATATCTATTAGCAATCAATTCCAGCTCCACATTGATTCATAGCCTCTATTATCATCATCTTAGTCTGAGTGGATATTAATGTTCTTTCTGGTCATTTAATTACTTTCTTCTTCTAATATTCTTAACACTCAGTTTGGGTGCATTGTTAAAATTTTCTAAAAACCTGTGTCATTGAATTAATCTGATTATGATTACTTGCTCTTGAATTATATTTTCTTTATTCAGGATTATCCGAAGTCAAAGACCAGCAAATCCAAATGAGATGTTAAGTCAACGAGTAGCTATAAATTATTTGTTAAAGTACATACCTACTAGAGACTAGACTGTATTAATTACATATGTGCTACCAGTTTTTGAAGGCCCACCAGAATGGAAATTCCGGTAGGGCGTATTTGCTTCGTTTCCAGGCCTGACATCATTTTCATTGTTACATAAGCCAGTAATTCAGCGCGTTGTCATGGAGCTCGTCTACCTACCGAAGCTATTTTGACCCACATACTTATTCATATGCGATTGCCAATTCAGAAATTATTTGACTTCAATTTTCGTATTGTATGTAGAATCGCCCCAAAGCCGAACCTCAATAAATTCATTTCCATGACAATGTGTAATTACCCTTGTGGCCTTGGTTTGTATTTTTGTTGTCCATAGTACTGCAGCCGAGTATGGGTTACAACGACATTGATTTGATTGTCTCATTGAATAAAAAGGTGGCACGTGTAAGGAAAAATTGTACCTTTTATGGAATTTCCTCGAGATATGTAAAGGATTTTTTCCGCTGTTCAATCTTCAATGGAACCCCGACGTGATGGTCTTCTTCTGAAACCCAATTTGAAAACCAATTAAACAATCTAGTTGGAAGAATTCTATAGATTTCTTCATTTCAATCACTTATTATGTGATAAGCAGAACATTCTAAAAGTAGGAAGCAATGAGTATTCAAGGTTCCATGTTTTCCTGGCGGAGCTTTCGGTATAAATGCATAATTCTGATTCGTTTTACAATTCGTGTCTGATTGGATAATGAAATTTCAATTATGGTTTCACATACATAGCTTTAAGCGCAACTGTATATATTATGTCTACCAATAACAAGATATTTCACGACCATTCTTAGCGTTTAAAAGACTAAAAATGCTCCGAGCCCAACAACGACACGGTCCAATTCCGGAAGTGTTGTAATTCCAAAATTGTCCGTTTAAATGCCTGAATACACTGTCTTATTCTGCTATCGCACACGCCCCAGCGTGCAACCTTTAACAGCAGTAGATGTGTCACGGACTAAACTTAACTTCGAGATAACAAAGGAATAATAACGCCTAAGTGCCCACACAGAAAAACACAATTAACTTTTTCGTTCACAATTGAACTCGTACACGCTTTTAATTGCACATTGATGTAATTATTTCCTCTATAATTTACAAGTTCTTAATGAACCAACACCTTGGCAGATATATATCAATGTCATTTTGTTATGCTCAGCCCTGTCAGCGCGTTTTAGGCTTAATTGGACGCTGAAAGGAAAAGGACCGATTCGTACGTGGTCGCGGATGGATTAATCGCACAGGTTGGTCGTTGTAGATGATTAAACAATCACTGCAGCGAAATTATTGAATGTCAGTTAGAAATTTGCAGGTCACTTTTACAGCTCGTCGACCACAAGTGGGTTCTCCTATTGTAATGGGTTTTCGTGATCAAAATACTTACAGCAGGAGATAGAGACTTGCAAAACATATTTAAGATAAAAATATAATGATAGAACATAATTAAATGAAACTATGACATATTACTGTTTTAAACAATTTAACTTCTTATAATAATGTTGAGGCACTAATAATACAGAATTGCCATCCATTCTCCATTTCGAATGCAAAAATTGATCATATTTGGACGTGTCATCATTATTATTCCAATCTTGCACTTAAGTGTGTCAATTAGTTATATCTTTGTTGTGAATAGCCACAGACCCTTGACGATGTCAAAGACTGAAGTGTGTGGTGTGAGCAACCACTATAAGAAAACTAGTCATAAGGCTGTAATTGATTTTGTTTTAGTAATTACTGTTTATTTAATAACCACTCAGAAGAATTCAATGAACAACCCTTTGTTCTAAATACCGCCATATTTTTAGAATATCATTCTTGTTTTTGAGTAATCACAGCTTAATAAACTAGTTTTATATGTGTCAGTAATTCATCTCGCTCTTAAGAACTGAACTGTTTGTTGTTAATAATCACAGACTCTTTGTGGGAATATACACCTGTACTAGCATATTTGTTAAACATGTAGCAGGTGAAATGTAATACAAGCATGAAGGGTACGTAATACATTCACCTAATTATCATGAGCAATAAATGATCTAACAGATAAGGGCGCAAGGTTCAATACCTTACCGTAATTCGCTCCGCCGAACCACATGGAGTAAATGAGCTGCAATGAAAAACAGGTCTATAAGAAGACAACAAATACCCAAAGGAAAAGAAACGACATCGGCTACAGTCAAACGTTTATTCGTAATAATGACAATAATAATAATATATTTATTGTCCAACAGCAGAGCCAATTAAAGGACAAATTACAAAAAAATATCATAAAATTACGACGATAAGGTATAGATGTAAGCTTGGAAATACATAACTTATAAAACGCATCAACAATATTCATAATAAGTTTCCAATAACAATTTTAATGTGCATTCATAGATATCACATTTTCCACAATTTTGATTGTATAGTGAACACATAACTAATATAGGAGATTTTAATAGTAAATTAGTTCTACCTGTTTGTAAGTAAAAAGTGCACTGTAATCTACTATTACTTCTTGGTGTATGGAAATTAATCATAGCCAAAATTGAAGGACAATCAATTTGGTGACGCAATAGTTTGTATAAAAACGTTAAAGCAATTATTGATGGTCTAGTATCAAGAGAACACATATGGAAGGCGGCCAACAGCTCTTCGATTGGAAACCCTGTGGTTGGATAAGAACCATACACTCTAAACCAAAGGTATTTTAAAAACTTACGTTGAATACCCTCAATAAGCACTTTATATCGATCATAGTAAGGAGACTATATTAAGGCGCAATATTCAAGACGCGATCGTACAAGTGAAAAAAATAATGTTATAATGGTACTTATATTAGAATATTGTTTTGAATTTCGCATTATGTAACCCAACATTTTATTGGCAGATGATACCATTTGCACAATATGCGTATTAAATGATAATTCGCTGTCAAAAATTACGCCAAGATCTTTTATTTCGTAACACCTATCTAACTTGCTACACCAACGCTGTAATCAAAAACTACAGGCAGGTCTTTCCTTGAAAAGGTTACAACTTTACATTTCCCTACATTTAAATTTAGTTTATTATTAGTACACCATTCACTAAGAAGATTTAAATTACTTTGCAGATTGATACAATCAACTGAAGTGTTAACTGATGTAAATGTCTTCACATCATCCGCAAACATTAACGTTTCGTACGGCAAAGTAAGCCCAAGGTCGTTAATAAACAGTAAAAATAGTAAGGGTCCAAGATTGGACCCCTGAGGTACAGGCACTACCGAGAGGAAGAGCGTAGAAAGATATAACTAACACTACGTTCGTGAAAGCGAAACGAAACCAGAAAATAAATTATTGACATATTAGTTAATATAATAAATTTGATGCACAAATAGTAGACGGTTCATACAAGCAAAGAGGTCTAACTTGAATGAGACACCGATCAGACGTAATGAGGGTCCTGAATGGAAAATCTGAATAAAAACTCAAATAAAATTACAAATTAAGCTGACTGGTGGGTACGGTTTTCGAAACGGCCTTCTCAAACGAAGAATTAATGTTAACCGTGGTTTTCAACACATAATCTTTGTTATAATCTCCTAAAACACACGACTGTATATAATGAGGTTGTTCCGTTCACTGTCCTTGTAACATTTGGTGGAACGAGTAGTCATCCATCGACACTAAGGTTTGTAAAAATGTAATGTACAATCGGGAAGCGACCGATGTTCGAATTATGTCCGCTTCGATTAATTTTTTCTGCAAACCAGGAATTTCCCTCGGAAGCGCGAAGTGTTGCTAGGTACCCAAAAGATTACAAAGATCTGCCCTAAATGGCTACGCTGCACGCTGAGGAAAACTGGATTTGCGGCCGCAGGTGTTCGGTTCTGCGTTTAAATCTGTAACTTATGATTGCAAGCACACCAGCCACATGGCGAATCCAAAAGAGAAGTAAAAGAAAAGCGGGAAGATGAAAAACGAAAAGGAAGAGCAAAAAGGCAAAAAAAATTTGCCAAGGCGAAAATAGTTATGAACAGGTCCTACCTCAAATCGTGGGTTACCAGTGGGTACTCCTGAGAAAACTATGATATTCCCAAGTAAGCAGGCAGCTGTGGCGATCCAACAAAAAGACCAAGACTTGGCGCACTTCGCGTAATACTCAAGGAAAGTCGCGTACAAACACGTCGTGTATATTTAGAAGCAAAAATAAGAAGAATTCTCTTTTTTAAAAGTCTTCGCATCTAAGGAGATTTCCACAACCTCTAAACTATATACACGAGATTGTGGAGGCAAAAGTGCGTCGCCCTTAAATCCAAATGTTGCTAAACTAGGTAGGTGATGCAAAACGTATTGTTGAATCTGCGAGAAAATGTATTAAGCGGGGCTTTCGGATGGTAGTTAATGGCTAAATACTTTGTTGTGAGTAATTACTGTGTAATAACTATTCTTAAAGTTGTCAGTAATTGAACTTGGTTGTTTTAAATCACCGCCAACTTTTCAAGGATAGCAGTAGCTAAATTCTTTATTTTGATTAACCATTGTTTACTAAATAACTCTTAAGGGTGTCATTGACCAAGATCTTTGCTGTAGCGCTAGAAGTCTCTATTGTGAATAATAACTATAGGATAACCACTATTTATTTTTCTGTTTAACCTGGTGCTTAAGAGTCTTAAGAGTGTCAGTAAGTGAATTCTTGAATAGCGACCTACTCCTGAAGGATATCAGTGGTTGAACTTTATTGTGTATAAAATACACAAATATTAACAAAATTTGAATACTTTATTGTTAGTAGCCATTGTTTAATTAACTACTATTAAAATGCATCAGCAAGTAAACTCTATAATGCTTGAACTTGACATAAAACGCGCGTGCTTGCCATTTCACCAAAGCTTTTACGCACAAAATTTAAAAAGAAACAAAAAGAGTATACAGGGAAAAATACTTGGAATAACATTAAAGGATACTATACGACGAAAAACACCAAGGCAATGGATATTATTAAGCCATAACAAAGCTGGCATCTATACGAAGGTCGCCAAGAAAGACCGCAGATGAGATAGCGAGAAACACGGAGGCTTAACATGGAAAAGATCAACTAAAGGCGTACATATGAAGAAGACTGGGAAAGGTCTGTCTTCAAAGTTGAAAACCTAATTGAGAAGGTTGAAAAGAAGAACTAAATTCGTAATTGTGAACAAATACTGACTTTTGATGGTTGCCAGTTGCTATTGGGTGTATAGTATGTTCCAGCCACTCTGAATATTGCCAGTCGTTGAACTATTTGTTCAGAGTAACGACTACTAAATAACGTACTGTTGGAACTGCTAGTGGCTGAGCTAATTGCCGACCCTTTGAAGGTTGCTATGGTGAGTACCTAAACGTGTTTAAAAATTTAGTATCACTTGCGTATTCACCCACAAATAAATTTCTTTGCAAAGTGTGAAAGAAATTCTTGTGGCGGTCGCAGCCTTTGCATTGTCGTAGCCGGGCTGTAATTGAGATGAAAGTGTTTAGGAATAAATAGTATCGAAGGTGGGGTGAGAGCCAACCTTGATTAAGAATAACAGCACACGGTAATGCTTGCAGCATTACGTTCGTGGGAAAATGGACTACTTGAGAATCCCTTGAACATTTCGGAATTCTATAGGTTTCCCATTATTTAATTAGGCAGTCGCGATACTATCGCGATCTGACTCATCGTATTGTTTAGAGCGTGATTTTTTTCAATGTTGAAATCTTGGACTATTGCGCCTAATCTTTTTGAAAACACCGTTAAGGAGCAATTAACAGAACTGGGTTACCACGCATAATGCTTTTCACGACAATCAGATAGAAACACAATTTGTTTGGAAGTGACCGCATCTGTCACACCCTTGGCAGATGCTTCGTCCAAAATCTAGTAATCGTGTTCACATCATTATTATTGCTTGTAAACACAGTGAAGTCTACATCATTAAATTTTTGTAAGTTTAGTATACGATAACACCACTAAAAACGTATAGTTTTAAATAATCGAGTAGTTCTGTGGCCTGCTATTGCAATTTCAACTTCTTGACATTTTTGAGTATTTCAGTCTCTTGTTTGTTTTATTAGTGGATTAACTTTGAAATTTTCTCTGCTCTTTCTGCTTCTTTGTCTAGCCGCTATGTCAAAAGCGTTATCTGGCTTGTTTCACTTTTCACATGTTCTATCTGTCTATGGTTTATAATTTACACTTTCGTCTTGCTTCGCTGGTACTACGCTGTTTTATTTGAGGACGCTAAACTATTGGAGGCAAACGCTACTGCTGGTTAAATTAGATTTCACGAACGAATAGCAAGCACGAAAAAATTTTACTAACCGGAGCGCTCGGAACCGATTTAGCAAAGTAAAAAACAAAGCCTAATTGAAAAAAGCATCACCTAGTGTTTAAGTAAAACTATTGACTAAAATGATTCGCGGGTTCTGTCGTACGGCGAGGCCTCACCAAACGGAGGCAATTAAATATAAACTACTTGTTATCGTATATAAAGCAAACCGGATAGTACGCATATATCAGCGAGACTCCCGTCTGCTATTCTTGACAAATAGAAAATACAGCATAAATTCGGAAAATACACAAAGCAAATTAAATAGGTAGCAACTGATGATTATTTACTACTTAGAAAATTATAATGAATTTAAGGTTTTCAATAAATAACCTCTACAACAAACGCGATTCGACAAACTACGCAGTTAAATCGCCGCGGTAAGCGCAACAGTGGTGACTGCACCCCGGGTACTCTTAAAAAACCCCTGACGCTTGCGTCAAAAGATAGTGGAATTGCAATCGACCATAATGCATGCGTGGGACCAGATGTAGTACTGCTTCAGATGCAAACCATGTTAAGATTCCTTCAAAAATAACGTGGAGAAGACAGTAGGAATTGCAATCGTCCGGAACAAATCCGTACTACCAGGTGGTAGGATTTTTGCAACGTGTGATAATATGGAAAACATCGGGGTTACTTGAAATCAGCGTGAGAATTTGGGCGGCCCACAGGTGGTTGTACTTTCAAATATGAAATCCTGATTTAATCAGACGGGTGCAGCAATTCACCAAACCATAAAAACCAATCTGCACGAGATTGCCGACGATTTTTCGGGATAAATTCAAATAACTCTCCTAGTTTGTAAAAATCAAAACTGGTGTAGTTTGCAGCAAATAGCTGGTGACGTCGTCTATGTTCGCTTGGGGATTGCTATGAGTCGCAACTCATAGAGGAGGAAAAATAAGCTTGATTTGTCTCAGCTGAAGTCAAAATTGAAAAATTCCTCTTGCAATTCTACCATAGATATATAACTCATCTTCCAATAACACTCAGTAGAAATATCTTGGGTGGAATTCAACATATATCTTTAGTTTCCAACGATCTGTAAATGCATGATTGTGTCATCTGAAATTATCTAACCATTAATAACGTCAGAAGGGTCATGTGGAAATGCATACCTTGAAGACAATAAGCGGAAAGGGCAAAAGGCGTGTATTAGCAGTAGCTGTTAATTTAAACAATTTTTCCATAATTAAAGATTTCATGGTGCATAAGGCCTGCCGGGTTGAACACGAATTCCACTTTATAAGTTTATCAAAGCTCCAAAGCCTGAAGCGTCTGGCACTGCAATTCAAATAGCATTTGCGAATAACTTAGAATTAGCATTTGAAAGTCGCAACTCGTTTCGTGAGGAAGCAAAAGCACTTTAAAACAAAATCAATTGAAAACTTTAGCGAAAATATAGTGTAAATAGTTGAAAACATATCAACAAAACATCTCCGTATGTTCTGTTAATGTACTGACAAAATTGAAGTTCAAAATTTGGTATAGGGTATTTTTGTCTAAAAACCCTTGTCGTTGTGGTATTATGTGGTAATAACCAAATAGGAGGACTTGAAGAATATTTTAATGTAATATTTAATTTCCTGCAAGGAGATGACCGTTCCGACGGAACGATTCAATAAGTCTTCGTAGTGAAGCCACAGTCCACATGGTCTCTTCTTTGAACCAATCAAAGAAGTCAATCGAAGAAGGATTTTCTTCTTATTAACTGATGTTAGGATGCATTCCTCCCATCATAGGGATGATTATGTAAGTGGAAAAATAAATGATTGCGTAAATATTACATAATCATTTAAAAATGCCTAAAGTAGTCTATTTATCTAACCGTTTAGCTCTTAGCAAATATCTTCCTTTTGCAGAGATTATCTGATAGATAATAAATTATGCTCGGGGCACATATAATAAATAAAGAGCATGAAATCGCTCTAATACACCACAGCTAATGCCAAAATTGTCGCATTCTAGTCTTAGCAAAAAATATGAAAGGTAGGTATCTAATGAGTTTTCGAAACCTTATAAGCATAAAAATCTAATTATTGCTATTTTTAACGTCCCGATAAGAATTTATGCGCTGCAGGTCTGTTATTAGTTTAGCCTTATTACCGGCGCAAGTAAAAGTATCAACAAAAAGTGGAAGTGCAGACGCAGTCAAGCTACTAATTCCTCGCCGCGCGTCTGTATCGAAATCCATCTAACTAATTAAGCGATAATTAAAAGCAACGTGCGAACAGGTGTAATAAATTAGTTTTGACAGCAAATCAAATATGCTATTTCCTTGTAGCACGAACTAATTCAAATCCCAGCCATTTCTCAATAGCTGTCAACCTTGGTTGGCTCGATCCACACGAGAAGAGTCCCTAATGACTGAAGATTCAACACGACAGAATGTAAATAAAAGAAAAAATTGTTGAATAGTGATTTACGCCAATTCGATATATCATGGGCATTCAAATACTCCAATTTTCCCGCTTTTACAACACGTAGAGCCCCCATCCAATCGTGCTCGATAATCATGCTAGTACTGACATCTGTGTGTTTTTAGTAAATAATTTACTAGCATTTGGGTGATTTTACAGCTTCCATGGACGCATTTCGAATTACACACTGAGATCCTCGCAAGTGGGAGAATATTGAAAACAAATAATACAGGGTGTGGCTGATTTACTATCATTAATAATGTCGCTAGGCGTAGTAATTTTTACAAATTGTTCTGTCAGGTCATTACGAATAATGATGAATCGATCGACTCTACTTTTAATTTAGCATTGTCCTTTGGGCGGATTTTCTTGCCGTTGATTAGCAGGCAAATAAATACAAGCCTTAATTCGTTATTGACACGTCAAGTAGGCCAATTACTAAACACATTTGTATTAATTTACACTACCGTCTCTGCGAACGATTAATTATTGCATTATTAAAAATTGTCATTGGCACACCGTTCCTTTCGCTCGATTTTGGTTGCCATGGATCCGATTTCGAACGTCTCAGCTCATTATCGTTAATATATTTGGAAACTTTAATGCTGTGTACAAGACGTCCACGCTTTGAGTCGAAAGCGCACACATAAATTCGAAGAATAACGGAGGACAGCCATTTTTTCCAGGCTCTGTTGCATCTAATTTTGTTCTTTGGTTGCTACGCAATCCTGGAGGAAATGCAGAGAAGTTAGCTCAATATTGATACAGGCATTTTGATCACCCTTTCATGAGGCATTACCAAAACTGACATTAAAAATTAAAAGAGGGGTGCATGACTGCATGTTGAGTTCTGAGAATTTAAGGCTCTTAATTTGGGGTGGTTGGTTGGACAATGTAGGGTAGGTCACCCTTTTCCTGTGCACATATGAACATATATCTCGATTTTCTTTGAGTCGATTGGATCCTTGTCTTTTCTCCCTTAATTTTCTAGATGTGACTGGCTTTTATTTTGTGGGTTGGTGTGGAGTGGTGATATGTTTTGAGTATTGGAGTTGGATGCTTTGACCTTGTGATTGTGGTTGGGGATTAAAGTGGATGATTGTGGAGAGGTTGTTTTCTGTTAGGGGTATACTGCAGTCTAACTACCTATACGGTCTCGCTGCCAAAGCTTAATGCAGTTTCTTATCTCTTTGTTCCAGCGTTGGTTCATTGTGGCCGGCCCATTTCCCAAACCTTGATTTTGTCTGATCCATTCGATTCTTTCGCGATCTTTAAGTAATATACTTACCCAACAGATCTCTTATTTTGTCAACGTCTTTCAATTAAGGTTCATGCTCTCCATATGTGATGAGGTGATGACTGATATGATGCAGGAGTTGAATATCTTCGACCTTAGATATAGTGGTGTTTTATGGTTCTTTGGAACATAGGAAAACTTTCTAAACGCTGTCCATCCCATGCGAACTCTAGATCTTATAATTTCAGTCGTTTTGTTCTCTTTGGTTGTCTTAATGGCTTGTTTAAGGTAGACATATTGAGTGGTTACTGATGTTATTTCTCGCTGTCTCTTACTGTTACTCATTATTTTAGTTCAAGACCTCGTGGCGAAACTTCATGAAGATCACCTATCACAGTTTGGAGCTCACTCCATTCAGAGGCTATTAAAAGCACATCATCAAACGTTTCTCGTTGAAACTTATACCACTATTTTCCCAATTCAATGGCTTCAATATGCCTTCTAAGGCTAAGGTGAATAGTTTGAGGGAAAATGTAACCATTTGTCTCATCTGGACGTGAATGGGGTTGGTTTTAAAGTCTTAAGGTATCTGGAGTCTATTATGCAGTTAACTAAAGCCTCCTCGACTACCCACAAATCTATACTGTCGAAAATCTGTCCATAAACGGCAACAAGTACATATAGTGATATGTTATATCGAAAGTTTTTTTTCTATTAGGCACGTCTTACAACCTTTTCTAACCCCTGTTTGTTCGACTGGTTAATATTGATCAAATATATTTGTCAATGAAGACGATAGTGAGTGCTTTGTATAGCTGTGGGAGAAGTACAGGTCGATAGTTATTAAGACTTATTGAATTGTCAGTATGGTATTTGCATTATTCCACTGCTTTGATGCTTTTCCTTCTTGTAGACATTCATTAAACAGAAACTTTGGGTACTGAATGATAGTTTAGCCACCTTCTTGGAATAGTTTTGTCAACATTCCGTCTGTTCCAGCAGCTTTGCTTTGTTTTGCTTTTCTAATGACTCTCTATCACTTCCTCTGTGATTTTTGGTAATTCTTCTAAATTTATGTTCATTGTCCTTGATAGATTTTCTCTAGAGCTTTGTGGTTTTTCTATGTATCTTCTTTCCAATTTATTAAAATTTCTAAATTTTTCAAATTCGACCTTTGAATGACGATGGATCCACTATGAAAGGGTACAATATTTGCCTTAGTTTTGATAAATTACCTGGAATGAAAGTTAAGTTCTCCCACCTCAACATTAATCCATTTCCTATAGGCGTTTAATTATTCAAGTCACATGTTTGATTACTGTTTGATAGACATTGCAATTTGGAATGTTTCTTGTTCTTAAAAATAATATTTTACTAAGTACGCAGCGACAGTAACACCTTAACCATGCTTGCCACCAGAAGCCTTGTAAATTGTGCGCCCATATTTTACTTAGCATTAGAAACATCCAGAAATTATTAGTTGCCATCATTTTTTGTTACAAATTCTAGTAGTTATTGCTATGGTGTTGTGCCCGGAGGCTATTCTGTTCAATCAATCATTTTATATTTGAAGAACGATTTGACTAAACAGAAACGCTCGGAACCGATTCAGCGAAGTAGAAAACATAAGCCCTGATTGATAAAAGTATCACCTAGTATCTAACAAAAACTACTGAGTAAAATGATTCGAAGTTGTGTCGTACGACGAGGCCTCACAAAACAGAGGCAACTAAACTACTATTTATCGTATATAAAGCAAGATTTTTGCACAATCGCCGGATAGTGCGCATATATTAGCGAGACTGCCGTCTAATATTCTTAACAAATATAAAATACAGCATAAATCCGGAAAGTACACAAAGCAAATGAAATTGGTAAACAACTGATGATTGTTTACTGTTTATAAAATTATAATGAGTAACCTCCATAGCGATTTGACAAACTACGCAGTTCAAATCATAGCGGAAAATACAAGAGTGGTGGCTGCACCCCGAGTACTCATAAAAATTACCCCTGGCGCTTGCGTAAAAAATAGTGAAATTGCGATCGACCAGAATGGATGCGTGCGAACAAGTGGTAGGGTGAAAAATTTCTTCAAAGATAACGTGAAGAAAAAAGTAGGGATTGCAATCGTCCGGAACACATCAGTGCTACCAGGTGGTAGGGTTTTTTCAGAGTGTGATAATATCGAGAACATCGGGGTTACTTGAAATCAGCGTGAGATTTTGGACGGCCCGTAGGTGAAAGTACTTTCCAATATGAAATCCTGATGTAATCGGATTGCCGATGGGATAATGCCGTTTACTAAACGTCACCTAAAGGAGTGGCAAAAATTATTATTACAGTTGAGTACAAATGCCTCAACTTTATACATTAAAGTATTAAATTGTACTAATTGGAAAGCAATATTTTACTTCAATCGTAAATTCAAATGCATCTTCTAGTTTGTAAAAAGCAAAACTGGTAGTTTGCAGCAAATACCTGGTGACGTTGTGTTGTGCCTGGTGGCTATTCTGTTCAATTAATCATTGTATATTTAAAGAATTAAATAAAACTAAGAGGATTGGTTATGGTTTGTTGAAATGTTGATACTGACAAAAATAATTAACGGATGTCACATAACGGAGGATGATGATTAATGTGGATGTGAGCACAATTTAAGGAATATTTGCACATGAATCACAGAAAGAATGTGGAATTGTAAATAAGAAATAATACAGAAGGTACCTGATAGAAAGATTAAAAGTGTGAATTGATTAATTAAAATGTGTTAAAAGTGAACAGGTGCCAACATTTTTGGAATTTACAAAAATTAAAATGGTATCTTATATTAAATAAGTGTAAAACAAATTAAACGTCAGTAACTAGGTAATAAGAGTTAAAACAATAACGTAAACATATCTCCAACAAGTAAAATGTTGATGTTGGGGCTAATTTTCATATGTTTAACCTAATTATACCAAGTCATCAAGTTAAATGGTGTTTAATTGAATTAAGGGTTGTGAAAGTAACGCCAGGAGAATAAAGTAATACATGAACCATAAGTAATAAAGGTGGTTCGTGGTTGAGTTCAAGCAAGGCCATTGGTTGAGCTCGTCTGCGAATGTATGGGGTCGCTGGCAGAAGATGTGCGTTGAGTACGACGTTTGCTAGTTCCTGGATCGGTGGAAGTAACTTTACGCGGAAGGAACAAGCCGTACAGCTGAAGGTGGTGCTGTTGCAGCTATTCACCAGGATCAGAAGATAATTCTGGAGTTTGGAGTTTCCAGACTGCCAAGCCCAACGGTCGAGTTGGAAGCAGCTTCTGGAAAAGAGAACATCTAAAGTGATGTAGTTACAGGCATAGTATTCGGCGGAAGGCGCTGCGCTCTTGTGGCGGCGTTGATGTGCTGAACACGAACATGAATACACAGGTATCTGCATTCTTTTATCATATGCAAATTAATAAATACCAAGAAATAAAAACTTACCTGATTAAATAGATTGTAATTGGTTGTTTTATTCGGTATTAGGTGCAAGTGAGACTATTTCAAAGCATAAATACAGTTTTACTTAAGATAATGAAATAGTATCATGTAACCACGTTTGCGTTGGTTGGAATTGCAATTTAATAAAATTATTATTTTATCCAAGTGTTACAACCCAACCCTAATTTCAGTTGTTCATGTTCTACTGAGTTAGGTAATTGAAATAAATATTTAGCGATTAAACTAAGGGGCAGAATACTTGACCATCCAATTAGATTTGTATTTAATATTTATACAAGCAATTTTTAAGCAACTATAAAAATATAAATGCATTTATTGCCGCATATGCCCGGAAATTTATATTTTATGACAAATGTAAAATCATTTTTGTCGATCATTCCATTTTGGCGCCTCCTGAAATTTTTCTCCAGAAGCCCGGGCTTCTCAGCGTTCTACTATAATACAAAAATTACGCTTTTAAAGATTGGTGTCTGGAAGATCGGTCTAGGACATTTGGACGCGGCCGTTTTGGCGCGGCCGTCTGGCCGCGGCCGTTTGGGCGCGGGGACACTTGGACGCGAGACACTTGGACGCGAGACACTTGAGCGCGAGACACTTGGGCGCGAGAAAGGGTCAACGTTGGGATTTAGGAACAGATTATGTGTGAATCATTTAAATTTGGCATAAATGAACAAACATTTATTAAATCATTCTTTATCCTGAGAAGTTAATGTAAGTAATCAAACAATATTAAAAGAATAATCCAATTATTTATTGAAACCTCTATCAGATTAATTTTAAATAAGGTGGTAGTACCTATATTAGATAAATTTTGAAATAAATCCGAATCGAAATAAAGAAGGTAGTATATTAGATAAGTTTTGAAATAATTCTGAATACATAAAAAGGCAGTATGTTAGATATGAAATAATAATTCTGAATTGAAATAAAGATGGAAATAGATTATATGTATATACTTAAGTGTTGAAAATTATTTTAAATAGAAATACATTTATTGTACTGGTAAATAAATAATACTATGCTATATTTAATTGATTGATGCTTCAAGTGTTTAATATGTTTCTAATATGTGTTCTGTTTGGACCGAAACTAGTCGACATCGAGTTTTGTTTATAATGATAATACTTAACAATAAACTGTAAAATTTTAAAGTAATCAATTATTATTTTTGTTATATTATGAACCGACTAACTGAAGATAAGAGCAGAAATAAGAATGATAGTAAATAATAATATAAAAAGATTAATTTTAATAATCAAAATTTCTTCTTGCCATTTTTACCATTATAATACATATTATTCTTAATTTTTTTTAAATATAAACAAGAAGCATCTACGCATTCATTTCATAATTATACGAAATGCCTCATAAAAATTTTACAATGTTCCTATTGTTTGCACCGTCTACATGATTATATTGATTATTATAATCTTCAACCAAATTTTTTATTCTTCTATCAGCCTGGATAATTTTTCTTTTGAGTTGGTTCATTTCCCGCAAGTAACTGTTCATAAGCAACATATCTTCCTCGTTGAACAGTTTTCAGGCTGTCGATGAATCTCCAAATCGTTGGCTGGTTCATTGATAGCTCTGTTTGTACCCAAACTCTATTCATGTATTCTTTGTTACTTATTATTTTAATGTAATAAATCTCCGTAAAAGATTTGTTAGTATTTACCGGAAAGTTTAAATTTCTAACTTGTTTTCGTTGAACCTACTTGTATTAATAAAATTCTAATTTTCGACAATTATTTCTATACAAAATTTTTGCCACCCGCCAGCTCCTTGGATGTGCTTTAGGTAATTTTCGTTATTTAAAATAAGACCTATTAAGAGTAAAGCTAGCTAATACTAATACACTTTAATTAATTTCTTCGGGCCCAAATGTCTCGCGCCCAAGTGGCCCTGCGCCCAAGTGTCTTCGCGCCCAAACGGCTGCGCCCGAACGGCCGCGCCCAAACGGCCGCGCCCAAATGTCCGGCTCCGCTGGAAGATCAACCTTATATCTGCTTTATGTCCGCGTAACAAGCATAATATACTAAGAACTGAAAATGAAGGTAAGTATTTAAAACACTTTCTTCTTCTTCTTCTTGTGTGGAACAATTACAGCTATAAAATGATGAAAATTTAATTCTTCCAAGTTCAAAAATTAACGTCATTCAAAAATAATCGTTCAGTAGCATTTTCTCTTCGTTACAATTTGTAGAATCACAACTGTGTAAGTAGTACAAGGAGAGATCCAAACGTTTGTTTTTATTTCGTATCGGTATCATTGTACTTTCCAAATCAGCTCCGTTCGTCCAACAGGATTTTGTGTATTTCATAAGCCAAAATGACAGCAACAAATCGCTTTTACTGTCGCAAGCCGATATTAGAAACTGAGCTAATTAATTGCTTAAAAATATTACCGCAAAGCTTATTTATTGCCATCGCCCTCCACAGCCGCGGACGCAGCATTTTAATTACCCCGCATATTATCCATCAGCGGCCTTGATATAATTCAAATTGTCGCAATTAAAAAACTAAATGGGTGCCTGCTCGTTATGAAATAGCAACGGTCCCTCGGCCTCCTCCGCCGTTGAGGGAAGAAGGATGCAAACACAGGACGCGGACGTAGCCTCCTAACAGTAAATCGGTAGTTGATAAGTTATGACTGTGTAATTTGATATTATCTCTGATTAATGCATAGGTACCCGATGCAGGTCTAAATTTATTAGTCTGCGAGTGTCCGGTAGTCTTCGATTTTATACGGGAGATAATAGAAACGGATTTTCATTAGAATATTAAGCAGCTTCCAGTCTTTTAATCCGCGTGGCCTCGACAGAAGCTGCGGGTCCCCATTTTGGCGATTTATAATTTTCCGAGCTCCAGCAGGCCCGAGAGCTTATCATCATTCACTCTGGGTGGTACTTCAACTGGCAAATATAAAACGTGCCGGAATTAAATTGCTTCTTGCGGGATTGAAACCTCCTTAGCCGTAGCACCTATGGAAGGAAGCTAGGAATTATTACCACATAACGTTGCATAAAACATTTAGGACGAGAATATCAAGGCTTCTTTTTGTCACCAGGAACGCGTTATGAGGCCAAACCTACAACAGCCTTCAGAGTCGGATCCAGCTGATTGTAGATTCCGATATGTGCTGCTAATTAATTAAATGTCGCGTATCAGATTCACTTGTTTTACCAAATTTTGCCCTTTTGCTTTACTTATGTAACCAGGGAAGTACTAGGAGGACGCTCTGGAACCATAAAGATGACATGAGTACTTACTCTACCCTATCGATAGGTTTTACCAGGAATTCTATCTTGATAATTATTGAAAGTACCTTTCGAAACGCACTATGGGTACTGTCTTCCCCAGCTAATAAATTCTGATTACCTTTGGTTTAAGCAGAAGCGTTAGCTCCAAGCCAGCAGTGGGAGATCATTACGGTGAAGGTTTGTTTAAATTAGGTCAGTGATAGTCTTTTTTGTAGTACTAACGTGTCTATTCCTTAACACCTGTAATAAATCAAACTCTTAACAGGGTAGCAGCGCCAGTCGTAACATCGCCACGCGAATCTTAAATAGCCATTTGGAGCTCTACATGAACTAATTTATGACATTCGTTTGCATGCGGTATTGTGGGCTAATCAGGAACCCTGCTTTACCTTTATAGACTCATTTCAGTGTGCATGGTGCGATGTGGCCCAGTTACTTCCTAATTGCTTTTGGCGACCCAGAGTGCCGCCGTAGTACTATTGCCTCGGTTTTTATATTTATTATTTTGTAAGCTAAGCCTTTTTTATAAAATTATTTATCGCTATTGATATACCAACACAGATAACCGCTGTTGCAATACTACCCCCAGTAGCTTTGCCAGAACACCTTTCATTTTACTTGAAAAATTAAATGAAAATGAAATGTTTAGTAAGAACAGTCATAATAATCAACCACAGCATAGAGATCGTGGTATCAGTTTCAGGTACTAATTCATTGAGTTCTTCACTGATTCAACTGAGAACAAACTGCTGAGTCAAACAGGATTAAATGAACATTTGTTCTTTATGATAGTACTTCTGTCAATGCTTATGGTTCTTTTGTACGAAAATCCAGCGTATCCTCGAGTTTTACAAAAAAACATTTATTTGTTGTCTAGGAAGAAGATTTGGGTATGGCAAGCAAGTCTAGTTACACGGGGAGAACGAGACTATAACTCGCCAAAACCCCTCTTCATTTGCGTAGTGAATCTGCGTGGAACTACCTGAGCATTACTCCGAGCAGATACGTATGTGATGTTATCTTGAGTCCGTGTTTTAGTCTGTTCCTCTTGCTTGCTGATACTGCTACTTTGTCTAACTGTATCAGGTCGCCTGAGTTTGCATGGTTATTCTCCCGTTTATTATCCTCCTCCTTGGCTGTGATTATTATTTCGAACATATTTTTAATATTATTCCAATTTCCCTTCTTGGTTGCGATGGTGCTATCAACGTCTAATATTCGTTGTTCCTTGTTTTCCGTTTAATTGCTTTTTCTGGAATAACGTATTCTCTACTGTGTCGACCTTCTCGCATTACATGCACTTGTTGTTCTCCCTTAGTTTAAACCTTTCTACATATTCGCCAAAGCGCCCGTGGCTACTTAATACTTGCGCAAATTTTCTGTTGTTCCACGAGTTAACGTCCTTTATTCCATTTAGTCTTTCCTGTGTCTTGGACCCATCTTTCCTACCATTTATCTTTAATCCCATAGTTTATTTTCATTTTGCTCCTTCCTTGCTGGTTGTATACTATGTTCCTTTCGTGTATTAAAATATCTATCGGTGGATCGGTGCAACTTCCGCAATGACTTGTGCAGCCTTCGCCGATATGGTCCTGCCGGCGCAGAAGATACGTATTTCCATATAGTGGCCGTATATAGGACTGTGAAGTTCACTACAGAGTTATGTTTGGTATCAGTCGACTGAGCTATGCCACGGTTCTCTCTGTCTTTGCCACGATGGCCTTCCCGTGCTCTGACATTTTGAAGTTTCTTCCATATTTGGCTTTCTCCTGGGTAGTTATTTCCACATCCCCTACCTTTAGTTTGACTTCCTGAGTTTGCGTCCCCCGTACAAGTTCAGGGCTGCCATTTTCTGCAGTACCAATGTCAGCTGTTTTGCTCTACTGTGGTCTTCTAGGATGTCTATAGCTGCATTTGCCCTTTCCATATCTTCTCTCTGATCGGCGCTTTCAACTAGCGCCATATCATCTGCAAAGCACACCACTTCGGCTTCTTCGGGCATTTGAGCGGATGCGACATCGTGGTAAAAGTTCTACTGTATGGGGCTCAATGTTGAACCTTGCGGTACTCCACGAGTTATTTGCATTTGTTCGTTGTCTCAAATTGTAACGTATCTGTATTGAAGGTATCTTTCCAGTATTTTTTCAGATACGGTTGTACCCTAAACTTGTTAAGATCGTTTAGGATGGCTTTCCAAGGGGCACTGTTAAACGAGCTTCTTGTGTGTCATTTCGATGTAGGTAGCTAGGCTGCTTTGCCCTACGTACTTTTTCATTCGCCCTCTTCATTGCATCGATCGTATCTTGCTAAAGCCGTACTGGGTATTAGATAGTTTTTCCTCCACTGCTTGTATTAGTCTGTGTGTGCTATTAAATATTCTAGCATCTTTTCTATAACGTTTAGTGTTTTTTGGTTTTGTGCTGCTATCCAAATCGTATTATAGTACCATCAAATCTTAAAGTCTACAATTTGTGTTTCTTGTTAGGGAAGCCGATTGTCTTTCTGTAGTATTGATTATTTTTCACTGTATCTGAATGCTTCTTCCTGTACCACGTCCGCTATTAGACGTTGGCTGTTACATTGGCCACTATTATTTTATCGACGGCTGCTCTGAAAAGAGCACTAAATGAGATACCAAACTACTGGCGTAGGTTTTAGCCAGGAAATTCTTCTTCTGGCTAGGCCACGTTTGCTGTAGATCTTCCTCTGTATGATGATCTACTAAATGCTAAATGAACTACATAGAGCAGCGAAAAGTGTAGGGCTGGAAATAAACTTTGAAGAACCACAAATAGTGACAAACGGGAAAATAAACCAAGATATTCAGAGAGAGAAAATTACACCTATTTGGGAGAAGTGGTAAATGATAATCACGCGGCCGAAGTGGAAAGAAGAACAAGATTGGGCTGGGCAGCGTAAAGTTAAAGATGCTTGAAGATTAAATTATCCATGTCCCTAAAAACCAGACTTTAGAGTCAGTGCATAGCAGTCATAACGTACGATTGAGAGACATTAATCAAAGGGCAATGAAAAGAATGATGCTGGGTATAAGCTTAAAAGACTAACGAGTAGATTCATGACAAAACAGAAATGGTAGATATTGTAGAACGAGTGTCCGGATTAAAAAAAAACCGGCCATTCAGTACGGAAGAGTACTGACTGAAGCAATAAGACAATAAGATGGTCAGATGACCTGAAGAGGATGGCTGGACTGTGTTGGTATAGAGAGGCTCAAAATAGGCAATAATAAAGAATAATAGAGGAGCGCTATAACCGGTACTGGATAGAGAACGGCTGATGAAGATGATTTGGTGAAGGAGACCATACTTCTTTGGATATCGCATTACGTGCCCGAAGTATGCAAGGTTTCTAGTCTTGACTGTGGTGAGAAACGTATCCACCTGTATTCATGTCATCAACACTGGTTGGCAGGCATGTATTCAACTTCTTCCTTTATATATCGCGTCACTACTTCTGTTGATAGCTTGGTTCTTGCGGTCTAGCTTGTGTTGCTGTTGTTCATTTCCTTTTCGGCGAAACCAGCTGTTCAATTTTTCATTCACAGCTGTATATGTTGCAGCCTACGCTTGTATGGTAGTGACGTTGATAACGGTGGAAGTCTATCGCAGCTGTTTGTACCTCCTATAAGACGGCCATATTTGCTGTTTTCCCTGCAGTAGTAGATGGCGCTAGTGTTTATGACTTGCATGCCCGAGTGTAGGCATCAGGACTGAGATATTGAGCCTCTCCACCTCTTTCCTCATATTCTCCAGCATTTTTCCATGCATGCTCTGGATGTTCAAAGTTTCTACCTTTAATGCTCGCAATCTCCCTAAGTCTCCATTAGAGAAAATTCTCAACACTCTTACGCCCGT
This sequence comes from Agriotes lineatus, assembly GCA_940337035.1. Lineage (NCBI taxonomy): Eukaryota > Metazoa > Arthropoda > Insecta > Coleoptera > Elateridae > Agriotes > Agriotes lineatus. The sequence continues at coordinate 142,386 of CALNHX010002994.1, forward strand.
ACTCGAGACCATTGTTTAAATTCGCAGCCATATGATTGTCCTGGGAAAGTAATAGCGTCATGGGTTTCCTTTGTCTTACAAACCGCTCTTAAGGGTGGCTCCTCCGCCAGAAACCGCTGACCCCCCCCCCCCCCCCCGCCCCATTTGGTACGAGGTTGTTTACCGCCGCTTGGCGTTCGAGGTTGAGCCGTTGGAAGTATGGCCTTCTCCGTTACCATAACAGAATAACATGGCCAACTTTTGGAAGAAGTTTTTAATTTGTTGTCGATCAACAAGATTTTGCTATCTAAAACACATCTCTCCCTCTCTCATCTTATGATTTTTTTTTCTGCCAAAAAGGTTAGTCTCTATATTTCAAATCGTGTTCGTTAAATCCTTTTTCTTCCATAAATTATGTATATAGTCCTTTCATTAATTGCTGGTTGCCCAATTTCCTTCTTCTTCAATCATCATACTTTCTCCATCCTTTCAATGTCTTCGCACCATCTTAATATTCTGTTCTCTGTTCTGTTTGTGATAGATTAACAGTTACCTTCATTTCTCTCCATATGGTTTCCGTTGCTATTGTGCCTGCGTGGGAGTACTGCAGAAGCGTTTACATATAGTCCAGTTCAACATTTTGATTAATTTCAGACTTTTTGATAAGCGACCACATTTCTTCGCCATACGTTGCTATAGTTGTTCAAGAGATGGTTCGTTTCATTTGTTTAGTAAGGTTTCTGTCGCATATTATCGCATATAGGGCTCTTATTGCTTTTTTACGAACAAATTTTCTTCTACACTTTTAAAATTTCCAAAGCTTCAAAACATCAGATCAGATAGAAAACAGCGCGAGGAGCGTATAGTGTATTTAAGCTTGACAAATTTAGTTAATCGAATTGATACTGAATTTCACGCTTATGATCATTTATACTAATTATTTATTAGCAAAACAATCTAATAAAAGTGCAGAAGCATCAAGCTAATTCGATTAGTGAACACATCCACTTAGAATTGGTACCCAAACGTTTTCTTGTTAATATTTTCAAAAAGATCCATGAAAAGAATATTTAACGCACCTTTTCAAACACAGATTTTAGTACATGTTGAAATTATGCTCTACATATATGGAATTTATAAATAGATGACTCTGTGATTGCCGTAAAGGTTATCTAATGGCTTCGTTGCAACCATTCCAAGGCCACTTAGCATGCCAAGGAAGAGTATGTAATTTAAATTTGCCACCAAATTGTTGAAGATACGACTACAATGCGTACAATTAGTACCTTGCGAAAAGTGAATCTGTTTGTCCAAGTGACACACCTTACAAACCCTTTTCAAAAAGGATTTATTGAAATGGCACGTCTAATCGGTAATAATTAACAAATGTTAGTACCAAATTCTACATGTTGAGTTTATCTATAACACTCGGGTACTTAGTTGATAGTAATGACAGTGCAGTATGCCGTATGGTTTTAAATCTTGATATTGTACTATTTACAACTATTTGGCAAGATTTCTCCATCGAAAAACGTGACATTGAACCTGTAAGTAGTACTCTCGCCTGGCGTTGATTTGTTGCATGATATTTATATAGATATATAAACGGTACTACTTCTCTTTGAGTGTGTTGAATAATTAATGTTTCCTGTGTATAGATTATAACATCTTCTTACTTGTTTTTGAACGACTTTGTCGGTACACAAATTAATCATAATCAGCAGGTGATAGTTTGGAGGTGGTACCGCGTTTATTATCGCCGTTCATTTTGTGTCACTTTTATTAATAATGACAACTTCCTCTCGCGCACCTAATAAAGCCAGCTACACCGGCAATAAACCATCGGAAAATAAATCAAGCAGTTTGATTTCAGTGTTGCAATTTCTCCGCGACCACTTTGTTTCTAACTATCAGAGGCGCTATTTTTGAACACGTGTAGTTTGCATAATGCGAGCGAGCCAACACGACTTTAAGAGGTACTTAATAACGCATTTCATCGCGATTCGCTGATTTTATCGAAACAATAAATAAAACCAATCACGCTATTAAAGCGCTAACATTTTAATGCTCATTTTCACCGAACCCACCGCACCTTGCTGCTTTTCAAAATCGAAAATTATTGCCACACCTCCGGGTTGCCGCCTTTATTACGACTTTAATTCATTATGTCGTCAGAGGGCGTCTTCTTCTGAATGGCGCGCTCGCGGCCTGGCGAGAGAGATGGATGGCGGCAGTAATAACTAATTATGCATTTTAAGTGGCCTGAAATAATTACAGGAATTTTTTAATCGCGATATTAAAGCTCTAATTGATTCATTATTGAATGATTTATAGCAAAACTGTATAAGCTTGTAGATGGGCGTTGCTCAGCCATTATTGAGCTCGTCTGGATATGTAACATGCTGCAGGAATTTTACCATGAGCATTCTTTTAAAGTGTTCGGTACCACCTTAGAAGAATTGGGACGACGAACGCTATTCAAAGGGAAAACTGATTTCCTTCGTCTAAAGAACGGTTGGTCTCAATTTACGAACTAATCCTTAATCTGATATATGTAAAGGTTCGTAAACCGTTAAAAACGAGATTTATGATGCACGCAAAAACTGCTAACATATCCCCCGACACACGATATTAATTTAAATAGAAAGTAAAACAATTATAAATAGGATGTGGAATAGGATATATGATGCCGATACGAGCGGCTACACGTAGTCGTAGCAGCAGGCGGTTGCAGGAAGATCAGTCGGTTATTTATACCAAGAAAATTGAGAATTTGTCAGCTTCAGGAGATTGAAAATTGGATAATTCTGGCTTCATTTCTGACGTCGTAATTTATTTCTCGGCCATGCCTTGACTCGCCTGAATTGCTGGGTTATCTTCTGGATCTATGCCATCTTTGAAGGCGATGGATTCGATCGACTGCGAAATCAGCGAAACACCTGCGGCTATCATGCCTGAACACACCCTTGATCTTGGAGGAAGGATACAACAATGTGGAATCTTAAGTAGTTTTATTTCGCATCCTATTAAGTCACGTTTGAAACGATATGTCATTGTTACATACTATTGCAAACACTAAAGTTTGTGTGTGGAAGAAAGTTGTATCTTCCTGAGTTTCCTCATTTTTATGACATAAAAAAACCTGAAAAAGAATCGAAATCAAAATATTTTTGATAAGATCAACCATGCTCTTCTTCTGAAAACATATATGCCATCAGTACTGTTTGGGGAAAATGCAAAAATTAAACAATTGAAGGGTAACCGTTGTTCCGAAGAGATTTCTGAATATGGTTTAATTTAGCGTATACATTGTCGGGTTGGGATATGGAAACAGCTCGGTGTACAAGCGTGCTAGGGACATACGATCTGCTTCAACCATGGCCACCCAAACCTAAAAAAATCGATCCACAGCAATAATCTTTCTTCCCTATATTCACCAAATCACCGATCGCGTAGAAAAGTTTCTTCGAAAACAAAACAATAGTCAAATCCCTGAGCAAAATCTCACAGGTTCTTCTTTCACCTAAAGATAAATTAAACACTGTCATGTAAAGATGTTTATAGAATCCCTTGCCCTTGTAATGCTGTATACATTGGCAAAACAGGACGTTCAATGAAAACTCACATCTCTGAGCATCAGCGCTGTCTCAAGTCGGGTCTCGTTTTATCATCAGCCATCTAAGTCTCGCCCACCGTCGCTTAACCGGGACAGCACTTGCTTATAAATTCTCGCCTTCCTCCTTCTAATCGTTAGTTTCGCCTCTGGCGTGGTTTACACGTTGAGTTACCGTGCTCTGCTATCCCTTCCCTTGCAAAAGAGTTTCGCCACTAGCGTGGTTTACACGTTGAGGTACCGTGCTCTTTTGCTTTTTCTCCTTATGAAAGCCCTTACAAAAGTAGGCGAAACGTCGAGTCCTTCGAGCTCAATAATGACATGGTCCAATCTCGGAAGTCATTTGTTACTTAATGACAATGGCCGTGAAAGCCTCCGATATCATCTCAATTGAAAGGGATTCATATTTATACTTCTCTTGTTCGTTCTATCATCGTCATGGAAAACAAGATAGAAGTTGGGTAATAGTATTTAATTAACCACACATCTGAACGGCAACCTCTTCTGTCTTCCTTCAGATTAATCTATATTTTTGTAGAGAAGCAATTGTATATCAAGATATGAAAAGTAAAATTGTATTGTACACTGTTTTCTCAATATAATGGTAAACTGAAACGTAGATAATCCATTACAACATCTACAGCTTTGAAGAAATAAATCTATTTCAAAAGCTGTATGCAAATCATATTCACTATTTAATAGGTCCCGGGTGGTGTAGCTTGAATAAGTGTCCACGTTCGATCAGCAGAGTTAAGCAAAGCTCTTTCTGGTCAGAACTTGGATGAGAGTTGCATGGCTGCTTCTCTCGGCGCCTCGTGATACGGCTGTCACGGAAATAGTTGGTCCCGGATGTCATAATAACACCATGACAGCCGTTAGTGGGGTTGGAAGTCCCCATAAAATGTACAGCGACGCCTATAAATGGTCTAACGGATGTTGGCTGAGTACCAAAATAAAATAAAAATATAAATAACGTTACACAGTGTTCTATCAGTGAATGGTAATACATCAGGAAAAGTAAAATGAATGTAACCTGATGGGACAGTCTGATTGTGGTAGATGTATTTTATGTTCCTGCCATACTGAATGAGAGCGGTTTATTGATTACTTTGTTTCAAGTAACTATACAGTGATCGTTATGTTTTCAGCCCACAATGTTTTGACACTGCAACAGTAACAACCTTTGCTGAGGCACTTGTTATGATTGTGATGAATCGTTCATTAGCAGGTGGTGCGTGGTGGTGTTTAATTCTTGCCAGAAGATAAAGCAATGTGAATCACCAAGTGTAAACAATTTAAAAATAATTTCATTATTGATTACACCTTTCCGTGCCTACGGGGCACGCGTCACGTGCTTTTATTACCTTATAAATTTTCGCTTTCTGCATCCGGAAAGTCGTAAAGGGGATCATCAAGTGAGAGAACGAGCATAGGCAGAACTAACACTCCTTGTTTAGCGGTATTATTTTTATATGCATCCAATTGCAAATACTATATCTGTCTGTTGCCATTAGAATTTAGCAGTTCGTTTCTAACAAGGAGACGTTTTGCTACCTCGTTATGATTCATTATCGTAGCAGCATCGTTATCATTGTCGACCACCATCTCTAACTTTATTTGTCTTAAATAATTTGCGTATGATTAAGGACAAAATGATAATGCGGGCTAAAGTACTTATTTGTATACCAAGTGCGAAAAGAGCTGGTTGTGTGTAAAAAAGAAGTTTTGCACAAGAACACACATGGTTCCTTTTGCAACCTTCTAAAAGCTAAAACAATCAAAGGTTAGCTTGAAAAACCAATCGCAGCTACACGGACCGCTTACAAAACAAATCAAGTTTGATATTTTTAACTGAAATTAAAACTTAATTTAAGCATTATTCATCGCAACCATTAGAAAATATCTAATTATCTTTACAAATACCTGACATTTATAATTTCGCGGGAGGAGTCTTAGCATAACATTGAGAATGTGGCATTTGCAGATTTCTGGCATTATCAGTTTTGGACAATCGCTTGAGGCAAGACGCTACCGTACTATCAGCATTTTTTAATGCATCTTTGATTTCTCACAACTGTTAAGTAATATCAAAGGTAATATGATATGCAATTCCCTTTTTTGCAATTTGAAAAGCCATTAGATACCAATTCCGTTGGCATACACCCATGCACAGGTGCTCTGTGCAGTAAACGCTAATAACCAGGCACCATGATGGCTTTTGCTCATAAGTAACCGTAGGATAACCAAAACCGCACATCAATTCCCGATTTCGTCAAGCCGTTCCATAAATAAGGCTCGGTCAAGGTTCTGTATCTCGGACCTAAACGTCGCCTGCTGCTTTTACCGGTGTTCTAAGCCGCGTTTCCTGCCCAACCGAAGGCACGAAAAAATTGAAGAACCATCCATTACACGCCCGCGAAGTATTATTCAATACCAATGACACAAATAAGAATGTTGTAAAACTCCTTTATTATTTCTGGCTAGTTAGGCGTTGTCCGCGAATCGAGGCTTGGCCGGCAGGGAGGGGCTGGAGGAGATGAAGATGACACTTAGGCGCGGTCACGGTGTGCTATGGAAATGGAATAAACAGTTGAACAGCTAGCATAACCTACACAATCTTCGAGTTACATCATTTTGCTCAGAGGCGTTCAGCCATCGGAAACGCTCCCCGAACGCTTAGTGCCTGCGGTTCTCTTAATAGCAGCTTTATTGTTACTGCTAGTATTTTATGCCTTCCAATTCATTTGTACATAATTTGGTTATTATCCTAATACGTATATTGCATTTTCCTACCACAATATGTTGGCATAACGAGGGGAATCCCGAAACCACTCAATTAAAACCAACTTTGTGTGGAAAAATTACTTATCAACTTTTGGCTGTGTCTCTTTTCGACCTCTACGGATATCAACTTTTTTTTACTTTTTGGATGGTAATTGTTTCCGATTATCGATTTCGATTATTTTAACTATCAACCTTTTTAACGCAGCATTTCCCACTTTCCTTTTTTTTACTTTTTTTCTTATCTTCTGATATTCCACTGCTTGAACTGCGGTTGCTACTCTTCCGTGGACGTTTCGGAGATATTTCATTTCTGCTATGGTTGTATTATATAGAAATTTCTGCCACGATGACGTTTATCCGGTAGTACATTTTGTCGAGTTTACTGTTTCATACTTTCTGGTCAGTTTTACAAATATTGTTGGTTTTTACCTACTTGTTGACCAGCTTATCAATATATTACATAAATCGTCACTTCGCCCGGTAGCGGTTCTGTAATCACTGTGCCCTTCATAATGCAACAATAAGTGAGTACGGATTCCCCTTGGGAGCGTAGGTTTGAATCCCATCGACTACGATGTTATTTTTTGCAAATTAATGTCGTACATAATTCACATTACTAACTGTTTGACTATTTCAGTATATTATTAGAAACATTGAGGGACTTGTAACTACTTTTCAGCTACCATAACTAAATACGAGTGTTACTAAAATATATCAAATGAACGATCTCACTCTAACCCACCCAAATTTCGACCTTTACATTAATTACTTCGCTCGAGAAGGTGACAAATCTAAAACAATCCATTAGGGTCTAAGTGGTTGGCAGATTGGTCCGCTACCTTTATCTTTATAAACCTTATTAGCCAGATTTCGCAAAGCCAATAAATCAGGGATTTATTAACCTTCATTTCAATAGAATTACGTGGGTAAGTTCTGCACTGGAATCCAGAGTTCGCTCCTTATTCGAGAAATGCCAGAAGTGCCATAGTTCACAACAACAAGCAATAAAGGCCCCAACATGAATATTCATAATCGTGCCCGTGTGGTCGAGGGTTATAAATGCGGTTTCGATTTGTTTACAAACATTTTCTCACATCTTTCAAAACGTTTCGAAAGAAAAGTGCGAGCCGAACGGTCGCCGGAAGCGAGGTTACCGCGCTTGCCCTTTCGATTTGTCATAGGAGCCTTAAAAGAGCGAATATCAATAGATATAAAAATTAAAAATACAAAGGTCCCGCACGCAAAGGTTGCGTGCGAGATGGGCAGCTGGGTGTTCTTTAGCGACCGGCGGTCTGCCGAGTCTAGTAGGTCAAAAAGAAAGGAAAATGATGGTGATCATATTTTAAAATTCGGGCTTGCTCTCCAGGTTCCACGTCAAGGATATCGATTCGTAACCTTCGGGTTTTGAGTGTCACAGCTGCCCGTCTAATGTGACCTCTAACATAATTACTCTTAATTTGTGAATTTGCTTGGGAAACACTTCAATGGTTTAGTCTACCCAACGCTAGTTTGCATTTTTGGATGAGTAGAATAGGAACCTTGGATTAAGTCACAACTTTTGAATATTTTATTTACAGCCCACAGTAAAGTTTATTATGATTATTATTATTTTATTACTTTAATTCTGATTTTTATTGCCGAATCGCGTAACTTTTATTGTAGACAACTGAAAACAATAATTTGAATTCGTATGTTCAGTCAGTTCCCGTATAATAAATACGAAGATCATCTAACGATTGGCTTCATCAGTAGTGAATTGAAGATATTTCTATGTGTAAAAAAGTAAAGTAAAAGATCATATAAGTGCATTCCAGTTCAAATACAGCAGCCTATTCAGCTTTCGTCAGCGTACAAACGTGACAAATGTAGTACACCGTATTACTAGCTTGAAATGGAGTTGGGCGGGGCACGTTGCTCAGAAGGATGAAAATAAATGGCCACATAGGATAATACAGTGGCGACCAAGAATAATGAAAAAGTGTAGGCGCACCGCATAAAGATGAATAGTTCGGAAGAAATTACAGGATGCGTACATCCTACAGTGGATGAAAAACACCTAAAGGAAGAATAAGAAGCTTAAAAACGCCAATTCAAACATTTCAGGCATTACGTCTTTTAACGTTCAAACGATTCATATTTACTTTTGTAGGAGGCATGTTGATTTATTTCTAAATTAAGCAACAACATAAACCAAAGTAACTTAGCGTCGAGGAGCTCCTTCGCGATCTTTATTGTAAGAACACAAAAGATATGCTTGAATAAAAACTAAACCAAGTAGGTACTAATTCTGGATGTATTTATAGTAAATAAACTCCGTAAGATATACGATCCAGCAAGCTGCGCGGTCCCAAATCGCAGAAAGACGCAAGGGTTGTAACTGTCCCCCCCAGGTACTCTGGATGTGGAGTAAAAAGAACATGGCCTTCGATCGTAGAGCACTTGCGTCGAAATATTGTAGAAACCGTAATCATGATGACACGGTACTGTTTCACCAGGTGCTGTGGTTTTCCGTTCGTGCGACGTGCAATCCATGCTCGTTCATCGTTTGAAAATTATTGCGAATCTCTCGAAGTTAACGTAGAGCACATAGAGGTTGCTTGAAAAATCAGAAAGGAGAAGGATAGGCCTATAAATAAATTCGACCGAACGTCAGTCCACGTGACTATAAAGCTACAGTGCAAACCTTGACATATCGAAGTGTCTACAAGTGGATTTATTTTAAAACAGCTAGATGCAGCAATGAACACCGCAAGGGTTTAAAAATAATGCCTAAATTATATTGGAACCCAGGAGCAACCATAAAGGGAGAACAGCAATTATCAACGGAAACTGCAATTGTAAGTAGTGTAATTTTCGCAATGTTTGACGTATATTCCGACAGACCTTTCAAAAAAGCTGTACCCGCAACGAGTATAATGATCATGTGCAAAGCGGGAAACACACACTCAACTAAAGGGGTGCAGTAATTAAGAAATACATTAATGGTACACATTGAAAAACCAAGAATTGTCTTTAACAAATTTAAGCAGATTCTCGACGGTTCAAGACTAAACCTTCAAAATACAATACGTTTTAGAACGCTGCGTCTTTTCTATATTGCGGTATGACACCGAGGCCTGAACGCTCACGAAAATCGTGTGTAATAATCGTTTTTTAATGTGGTGTTACAGGTATATACTTCGAATTCTTTTATATGCGATGCCGCTAACGATGTTATAATAGTACATTGGTCTTATCCTCCAAAATAAGAATGCCATGTATGTGACATGGCACTATTTATTTATTTCGCACTCAGCCAACAGCCGTTAGGCTAATTATAGCCGTCGCTGTGCATTTATGGGGACTTCCAACCCCATTAACGACTGTCATGATGTTATTATGACACCCGGGACCAACTATTTCCGTGGCAGCCGTACCACGAGGTGCCGAGCGAAGCAGCCGTGGAACTCCCATCCAAGTTCTGACCAGAAAGAGCGTTGCTTAACCCTACTGATCGAACGTGAACGCTTGTTCAAGCTACACCACCCGGGACCTATAAGAAGAAGACAAGTAAATATGTATCGATGAACATAATAATATGAAATTATAGTGTAACCCAAGAGCAGCGAAAAAGAAAATTACAATTAAGGGAAGTGTAACATCTCCACTGTTATTGAACATGTGAATTCTGAGAAACAAAGGATTTAAAGGATATAGAAGACGTCTTAAGCAAAATAGATACGAGTGGCAAATGAATGAATCTTACATGAAGATACAAACTAAATTTTATTGATTATTGATATCCAATAGATGATATAAATCTACTCATTGAAAAATACAAGTGCTATATGTATAAGGAGCCCCCAAAAATGGGCAAGATATGCCAAATGGTAAAGAACAGAGAACAGCGGTAGAAAAGCTATTGCATCCGGATACTACCTCCCTTATTACTGATTTCAATAAACTATTGAAGAAAATTAAGATAAAATGATTGAGGTTTCCTCCACGCAGTGGCAGCTTGGCGGGGCTATAGGACCCATGGCTCTACCATAAGAACCAGCCATTCAAGATTTTTTTCTGAAAGAAACATTTTGTGTACTTGTTTTTGATCATTATTCTTACTTTAAAGCTTGAACGAAGTAGGAATAATTTTTATTCCATGCATATAAACTGCACGATAAGTACTTTCTTGCTTTTACGGACTCATTGGAGCCAGGTCGAAGAGGCGCAGCTTTTCGACATTTTATACAAGGTAACGAGGGGAGAGGGGAGAGGTGGGCCGGACATGTAGGGTGGGCCGGACATGTAGCCCGTATGACCGATAATAATCGATGGACCAAGCGAATCATGGAGTGGAGACCTAGGGAAACTAAAAGAAGTAGAGGTAGACCACCAACGAGATGGAGCGACGATATACGCAGAGTGGCAGGGAACTGGATAAACAAGGCACAAAACAGAGAACAGTGGAAGAACATGGAGGAGGCCTATATCCAACAGTGGATGCAAACGGCTGAGGGATGATGATGATGAACGAGGGGAGAGCGGCGATGGAGGTAGCCTCAAAGACACGTCATTTAGGTTTGAATCGGAACTACCTCGAGTTACTGACATGGATTCTTACACAAAATTCGCACGTACGGTGACTTCATGGAGTTCGGATGAAGAAAGGCCGCACCTGGGGAGCATATTCGGAAGTCTGTGTGTAATTCCGACAAAAGGAACGTTGGTTTTTCGCAAAATAACTACAGTTACTTAAATAACTATGCTATGATATATTTTATTATAGGTACTAATAATTTACTGGTAAATGTTCGCATATCGTGAAATGATATTCATCAATCACTCATGCATTTATGTATGTCAAACAGTGGAGATGTTGGCCAAATTATATATTTAAACTAAAAATTAAAGAAGGATATTCGATTTAGTCCATCATCTTGTATTACCCTGTAAACTATGGTATTTTTTTCAATGATTCTAGTTTGGTTAGTCTTTATGCAAATTATTTAAATCTCGGGATGTCGCAATCTTTGTCTGTGAAAGGGTGGAAAATGCATTTTACGTCCGGTTGGCGCTACCGTCAAAATTCACACCTTTCTATTACTGCTCTGGTATCGTGTTAAAGCAGGAACTATCGAACTATCTCTCAAATTAAACCTATTAATACAATGAAGCTACAAAAATCCTTTAAGTACAACATTTTCGTGGCATTTCTTCGGATTTGCTTTTTTACCTCGCCTAACTATTGTTCCATCTCCAATATGAAACTTATTAGAATACAGCTGTGGAAGTCAATTTCATAAACTTTACCAGCCAACATGCTTCTTTTTGTCTATTCATCAATAACCAATTGTCATGGTCTTGAATTTTCGTGAGAAGATTTATAGCAACGCCTATCTGCTCTTAACGATTAACTCGATAAGACGGAATTCAAGCATTTGGTGGCTGTCGGTAGACACGGGCGGTCCCACTTTGCTCATCGCGGGTTAAAGGTCGCTACTCCTTAACTGGCATGGTCACACAATCGTTAAGGCCAGGCTCAACATCAGTTTTTGGTTTTATGCGGTACACGCCCGTTGCGGGAAGACAGACAATGTTCAGTGTTCGAGCACACAGCAATTCCTGATTTTTACTGCCACCAGCGTTCGAAGCCTTTACGAATCAATTCGTCCGATCCCTCCTTGGTAAAGCGGTAACTTATTTCCCATATATGCAACCACCCTTAACAGCGTCGTTGTGACAACGAATTGCGTACCGGAAATGCTAAACGCAGGCGCAAGCGACGTTTGAAATAACTTTCTGTTGATAGATTTTTTTTTACTCGAGGACTTGTTTAGAGCTTAACAGTTACCAGCTATCAGATCTCGGTGCTGTGATTATCTCAAATAACAAAAAACGCGTATGCCAATTTCGGTGCCTAATTAACTGCTTGATCGGGGTCACGTCCCGTCCCTGAGGACGGTCGGCTCCGAGCTCTTTCAGATCGAGACTAATAACGATAATAAGTCACACTCCACCAAGAATAAATTAGTGATCCAGCGGTACTCGTCGCACGCCGGTGATTCCATAACTGGTTCTGGTCCACTTGTCGAGTCCATCTTCAAACGCGGCCTTGGACGCTCCTTGCAGTGACTGTCAGTCGGGTTTACGCGATGGCACATATTCGCATTATATAACGCTCCGAGATTGTACAAGAGCCGCTTTCGAGGCGGATTCTCTGGGAACGCACCCAACCACCCAATCTGAGTTATAAGCCGCGTGACTCGCCAATGATCTGCGCCTAATTGCCAGGAAGTGCTACCGAATGGTGCAATCGTATTTCACTAATTCGACGGTGCTAGTTAGAAAACACCCGTGGAAGTGCGACGTATTGCACTGGTTCTTGAAAGATTAACCTTGGCGTTAGGTATTTACGAGGACATAATTACAGTTATCAAACTTAAACGCTGGTCTAATAGTACCATTCTACCATTATAAATCTAAGCTGGCTTATTGTAGAAATGACCGATGAAAATACACTAATGATGGTTCTTAAAACAAAAGTGAATCTGTGGTAACAGGTACTGTTCAGGGATTGCAACACTCGCAATAAGAAAAGGTATATGTCCTATACCCAAAGCTGTATTCGCAAGACCACCTAGGTCATGGTATATTTTGAAGGGCAGTAACTTTGGAGAAAAATTATATTTGTAAAAAATGCGAAAGACAAAAACCCTCAATTTTGTCCAGCACTCCACAACAATGGCAATTTAGTTCGTCAAATACATATCTGGAAAAGATATTAAGATATGGTAAGGGTTAATCAGAAATACAAGCAAATAGAATACGACTTAAAGCAAAAATTCTAAATCATTAAGAAACAAAGGAGGTATTCTACGAAGTGTTGTTGGACAAGGGGTGTGAGGCGGTACCAAAGTATGATTTGAAGATATTGTTGAGAGATTTGAATGCAAAGGTGGGTAGGGAAGAAAGATGTATAAAGCAACAATGAAAATGTTAGAAAATATTTAAAAAGAAACTGCAATAGAAACTTTGAGGATGGAGGAACAAGAGTACATTTTAAGAATCTTCTTCTACTCCTCTTCCGTAGGCAATTTTCCTGTTTTAGACCATATTATATCGACTCTCTCCATCTTTTCCTGAGCCGACCTATGCTTCTCCTACCCATCGGCGATCTGTCCCTCGCGATTTTAACCAGGACTACACCAGGTAAACACTTACCACATTTATCAAGAGAGATGTATCCATAGAACAACACTTTATGATTGTTGAAAAATTAAAATAAAATACCGAAATGTTTAAAACAATAACATTAATCCTAAATCAAACAGATAAGGTTGGATGACGAGTACCGAAAAACACTATTGAAAAGATGGAAGATAACATTGACAATTTTGAAAGCCCAGGCTCTATATAAATGGAAATAAAGAATGAAGAAGTTCTAAAATGCAAGGAACACCAAATATTTAGCGAACATGGGGAAGATATAAGAAGTAAATAATATTCTATATTCAAACTCATCAGAAAAGCTAAACTGAATGGAAATGACAAAGTGTGTTGAGAGGGAGTGAAAAAGAAATATGAAAATACGGGGAAGTCATTAAATAACGACTAGCCAAAACCACGAAAATGTTTTATTAATCTATGCAGAGTGATCCTCACGGTGAAGCAGAAGAACAAACGCTAAATGAGAAATAATTTTAAAAACTATAAACAATAAGAGTTAGGTATGAAACTGATAGTGACAATATGGAAGAAAGAGAAGACAACGAATGATCGGAAGCATTAAAGTGTGCCATATACAAGAAGGGCGTGAAACCTACAGAGGAATGTAACCTCTAAATAAGTCTTACATGTAGAAGATTATGTATTAAAAATAAATTAATAAGAACGAAACACCCAATATACAATACCAAGGGAATTTAGAGAGGGAAGTTTATGGTTAATGAAATCTATACTTTAAGAGATATACAAGCTGAAAGTTACGAGCACAGGCAAACTAAGATTTTATTTTGACTTGTTGCTCCACTTACACGTAAATAAACTAACTGAGTAAATTAACAAACTAATTTAATATTCGAACGTATACACTATACAGGTATACACAAGCGATTTTTATACAGTGCTGCCCATTATCTCATCCTTCGGAATTTGGTTGCTTGTTTTCCCAGACGAGCTGTTCCAGATGTCGAAATTCGTCGAGGGATTACGAAGTCGGTGACCTGTTGGTAAGGCTCTGCTGCAAGTTTAGGCAAACCACCTGTGGTAGTGTTAAAAGAACGCCATAGTAAAGCATTTCAGCGAGGCTAAACAGTGTATTTAAGATGACAAAAGTTTCAGTGAGCGACTGCCTCAGACTGTGGCATTAGAATAAATAGATCAAGTCTATTATACTAACGAAAACATCAGCGTTCGGCGTACGCCCTTACTGTTGCACTATTAATCAGAATCGTATATAAAATTACATTTGCAATACTAGGAGCTAAAAGCTAAATTCTACGCGCATTTACAGTTTGACATTAATATATGTTCTCAATAAACAAAAGATTAAGGTTTGGTTTATAGTACTACGAGCTAAGAGCTAAATTCTACGCGCATTTGCAGTTTGCACAAGAAACAACGAGCAAAATGCCAAACATTAACACTAACGTTAAAGTTCGCAAAAATCTATTTTACGCACTCCGACAAATTCACTTTAGTCCGGTACTGCGTACGCGTAACTGCTTGCGTGTATTTGCTGACTATGCTGCAATAATGCCTTAAAGCCGGCGTCCCAATGCCGCGTTAAAATATGACACAACAATGTGCTCTGCTCGAAGTATGTAGCAGCTTAGCACTGGGTTGTGGGTTTGATCAAATACATTGGTCGTAAATGAACTAGCCTGGTTGCTCCGTTGCTATCGGCAAAGATCTGGATCGGGCCCCTTAAAGTTGCGCCTTTAATGGAGTGTCTGTTCCAATTTGCACCTCTCACTCTCGGCAGGGAGCTCGGGTGATTTCACCTTCAAATCGCTGAAGAGGCTTCCTACTGTGAGTTATATGGACCTCGGCGATGCTTTCCAAGGCTGTGCGACACTTCTAGAGCTCGGATATCAACGTTGCGTTGCTTGCCGTTAGGCACGCGAATTCACTTGGTCGCGATTTCAAATGCAGAATGTCTCCTTAATTTAATTAATACAGATCAGCTTTACGCCAGCGGGTTTATGTATTAAAAAGCTCCGGTAAGACGAATCAAGCCCGTTACACAGTGTACGACTGATTAAAAAAAATGAATAAGAGATATATTATTCATACTTATTGTGGATAGGGTGTGGCCATAATAATCTTGTTATTATACATGTAAAGTTAGTCTGTTCCGATCTAAATCCATCTTTTCAATAGAGGATGCCAGTGTTAAAACACATATCATAGCTAAAGAATATTATAAATCACAAGTATGCAACAACGTCTTATGTAACTGAGGTGGCCAAACTCAGCAAATTAATAAATTTAAAAACACCAACCTTAAAAACAAATAAATCAGAACCAACTTCTATCTAAAATAAACATGAACGAATCGTTTATAGCATGGTAGCACATAGAATATCCAATAAAGTAATTACGTATAAGGTTTGTAGTAAAACATATAGAAATCTACTACGACAACCGTATAAACAGTACTGTAACGACATCAACAATCCCTTTCCGAAATGAAATATTAATTTATTCATATTACACAATGATATTAAAAGCAACACTCTTCTTTCCAGATATTCCTAAAGTCAATGTGATAAAACAAGAGTTCGGCCTGCCTCTAAGAACGGACTCTTCGGGAACACTAGCGCCGACTGCCGCCTTGTTAGCGCTGCAAAGAATAAAGGAATCAGCAATGTAAGTAGGAAAACAGCCGAAGGCTTGATCTTAACGACTAAGCGCGTTTTCATTGCAGATCCGTGCACAAAAGAACCAGCAGCACAACGGAGGTGCCTCAGAACGAAACCATCACGTTGAACAACAACAATTACGAAGACAGGCGACCAGTAGAAGACACGACTGTGAGGAGGAGAAAAGTGCATAGGTGCGATGTCGTTGGCTGCCACAAGGTCTACACCAAAAGTTCTCATCTCAAAGCTCATAAAAGAACGCATACAGGTAAGAGATTATTTATGTATTTGTTGTCATTTATTGATATTGTTAGGGGGCGACTGTTCAGAAATTTTTAGGTACTTTCAATGGATCCAAAAGACTCTAAAATTTTCAACGACTGCTAACGGTACCTTTCATAGATTGCGAGGAAAATTCCAAAAATGTGCACTTTTAATTGTATTTTACAATTATATATATAATTTTCAAGGGTAATACCACAAAAGGTGAAAATTCTCTTAAATAATTTTACCTTGAGTGGTATTTGGAAAAATTATTCAACAACATGGGTATATGGCTTTTGCCGTGTTCGACAGCACACATTTTTAACGTTTTCCAGTATTAATTCAATACTGAAGCCTCCAACACGATTATTATGTGTTTTTAGAATGTCGCCGATTTGAAAACTTCACTTTGACGTTTTGGCGAAATGTCAGTCAAAGGCTACTCACTAAATTGAAATAGTTGAAACCAATCGGGCGGGCTCGCGTGAAAACACTGCTACATTACGTGTTTTCAAATAGTCAATTTTGATTGGCCGTTCCTGGCAGATTGAACAATTTTCATTGGTTCGTTCATTATAGTGATTTCAATGTCATCTTAAGATTCTGATATAATTTCAAGTCGTTTCAAAATATCTTGGTTTTTTAAGCACTGTTCGTTTCCATGGTATCCGAAGTCTGCTTTGTCGCCTTTTGCCGTTTGTTTTCCTATTCAAGTTTCTCCGTAGTTTCATCAAAGGGCATATTCAATTCAGTTCTACATTATAATTCTTGTCGAATCCAAAGATACATCATATTCTTCGAAGGCACATATTCTCCTGCACTAATGTGGACGCTGTTATTGATAGCTTCCAGGTTACTGATTTGTAATTTTGATCACATTCCAGCACTTTCCGTAATCTCTTGGTTGTTTGAGCACAGTCACAGTCTTCATTTATAATTGAAGTTTCTCCCTTGTTTCTTCAAAGAGCATATCCAATTCAGTTTCAATGACTTTTTAAAGATTTTAGCAATTTTCGTCTGATTAGGGATACATCAGAAGATGCTGTAGATTCTTTGAAGGCATCTATTCCTCAACACTAAACTGTAGTTTTTTGGACGCTGCTATTGCTAGCTTACTAGCCAGGTTACTAATTTGTAATTTTGATCGCATTCCAGCTCTTTCCATAATCTCTTGGTTCTTTCAACACCGTTCGTCTTCATGGTATCCGGGGCCTTCTTTTGCCATGTGCTTTCCATTCATAATTGTAGTTTCTTCAAAGGGTGTGTCCAAATCAGTTTAATTGATTTTTTAAAGATTTTAGCAATTTTCGTCTGATTTGGGATATGCAAAAATTCTCCATTAGAAATCTTAGCCGATCAGAAGATGCAGCAGAGTCTTCAAAGGCACTAATATGTTGGACACTGCTGTTGCTGCCTTCTAGGCCGCTGTTTTATGGGTTTTGTCTCATTCCAGGTCAGGCCATAATACCTTGTTTCTTTAAGCACTGTTTGTCTCTATGTTATCTGAGGCTTGTCTTGTCCGCTTTTGCCGTCTGCCTTCCATTTCAGTAGCATTTTTGCTATTTCTCCTTAGTTTCATCAAACGGCGTCTCCAGTCCTCTTCCCCGTCATTTTCTAAAATGTTATTAATATTCGCCTGATTATTGCAATGCTAAAGTTCTCCTTTCGAAATCTTCTCGAATCCAAAGATGCAGCAGATTCAGCGAAGGCATCTATTCCCCAACACTATACTGTAGTTTTTTGAACGCTGCCATTGCTAGCGCCCAGGTCACTGATTTGAAATTCTGATCGCATTCCAGCTCTTTCCATAATCTCTTGGTTCTTTGAGCACAGTTCGTCATCATGTTATCCGGGTTTTTCTTTGTGATCTTTTGCCACGTGCTTTCATGATTGTAGTTTCAGAAGGTTCGGTAGATTCTTCAAAAGCTATTCACAAACACTAATTTGTTGGAAGCTGCTGTTGCTGCCTTCTAAGCCGCTGTTTTATGGGTTTTGTTTCGTTCCAGCTCTGACCATAATCTCTTGTTTCTTTGAGCACCGTTTGTCTCCATGTTATCTGAGGCTTGTCTTGTCCGTTTTTGCCGTCTGCCTCCCATTTCAGTAGAATCTTTGCTATTTTCCCTTAGTTTCTTTAAAGGGCGTGTCCAATCCAGTTCCACGTCATTTTCTAAGATTTTATTAATTTTCGCTTTATTATTGCAATGCCAAAGTTCTCCATTCGAAATCTTGTCGGATCCAAAGATACAACAAATTCATCGAAGGCATCTATTCCGCAACAATAAACTGTAGTATGTTGGACGCTGCTATTGCTAGCTAGCTTCCAGGTCACTGATTTGTACTTTTGACCGATTTCCAGCTCTTTCCATAATCTTTTTGTTCTTTTAGCATCGTTCGTCTTCATGTTATCCGGGGCCTTTGTCTTCTTTTGCCGTGTGCTTTCCATTTATAATTGTAATTTGTCCCTTGTTCCTTCAAAGCACATGTTCAATTCAGTTGCATTGACTTTTTAAAGATGTTAGCAATTTTCGTCTGATTGAGATATGCAAATATTCTTTATTCGGAATCTTGGCCGATCAAAAGCAGATTCTTCAAAGGCTGTTCAGAAACACTATTTTGTTGGACGCTGCTGTTGCTGCTTTCTAGGATGCTGTTTTATTGATTTTGTCTCATTCCAGCTCTGACCATAATCCCTTGTTTCTTTAAGCACTGTTTGTCTCTACAGTATCTGAGGCTGCCGTTTGCCTTCCATTTCCGTAGCACCTTTCTTCATTCTCCTTAGTTTCTTCAAATGGCGTGTCCAATCCAGTTCCACGTTATTTTCTAAGATTTTAATCATTTT